>JAHRHZ010000002.1:22053905-22087369 GCA_024137785.1 Ginglymostoma cirratum
CTGTGTTGGTGTGTGTGTGAGTCTCTGTGTGTGTCTGCGTGAGTCTGCATTTGCGTCTGTGTGTGTCTGTGTTTGTGTGCATTTGTGAGTCTGTGTGTCTGTGTTTGTGTGTGTTTGTGTCTGTGTATGTGTCTGTGTTTGTGAGTGTTTGTGTCTGTGTGTGTGTGAGTCTGTGTTTGTGTCTGTGTGTGAGTCTGTGTTTGTGTGTGTTTGTGTCTGTGTGTGTGCATCTGTGTTTGTGTGTGTGCATCTGTGTTTGTGTGCGTTTGTGTCTGTGTGTGTGCATCTGTGTTTGTGTGTGTCTATGTGTGCATCTGTGTCTGTGTGCGCGTCTGTATGTGTGCGTGTCAATGTGTGTGCGTCTGTGTTTGTGTGCATGTGCGTGCATGTCTGTGCATGCGTCTGTGTGTGTGTGCGTTTGTGTTTGTGTGCGCGTGCATCTGTGTTTGTTTGTGTGTGCGTGCGTCTGTGTATATGCATCTGTGTGTGTCCGTGTTTGTGTGCGTGCGTGTGTGTGTGCGCGTCTGTGTGTGTGTGCGCGCCTGTGTGTGTGTGTCTGTGTTTGTGTGGGATCATTGCCCAAGATCTTAAAGCAACCTTCTAACTAATACGTGATTGTAACACTATAAACTAGTGAGAAATGTTTTTAAATCGCCCTCCCTCATGTCCAACACTAACTCACCATTATTTTAGATCTCTTGTTATTACATAGAGAAAAATCAATTTGCTATTTTTATCCAAATAGCGGGAATCCCATTGAAAGAGAGAGGACCATCAGATCCCTTCATGAGCAACTTACAACGGTGAAGCACAAAAAGAGGCAATTTGGTCCATTTAGTCTGTGGAAAGAGCTATCGGATTCCACGTTCATTCCCTGTAGCACTGCCCTTCCTCCTTTTAGAAATGTTCATCACATTCCTTTTTGAAAGTTGATTTTGCTTCAAGGCAGCACCCTCCAAATCACAGCAACTTTCTGCACCAGAAACACTCCTCAAAGTAAAACAAAAGGTGCGAATCTAAAGTGGGGCTGAAGCCGAGGGACCTGGGGACATAGGGGCACGGGTTGCTGAAGAGCGGAGGGCAGCTGGAGAGAGAACATGACCAAGTGTGTCAACTCAGTGTTGCCCCTTTCATTAGCTACTGAGCGGAAGGTGGGACTGTCCCCATCCGAGATGGTGAGTTTCAGAGGTGATTCGAGAGCAGTGTTCAAAATCACGAGGGGTCCAGAGAGAGGCAGTAGGAAAAACAGAACTTTGTTCTTGTTGGCAGAGGATTGAAAACCAGAAAACTCTGATTGAGGAAGGAACAACAGTGGCATGAGGAATTGTTGTGATCTGGACTGCCTGATGTGAGAGGGTGCTACAGGGCCGATTCAGTCAAAAGAGAATTGGAACCTGAAAGGGAAAGAATTGCAGGGCTCTGGGGAATGAGATAAAGTGAGTTTGTCTTGCAAGGAGCTGGTACCATCATGACAGACCAAATGGACCCTTTCTGTGCTGTAACCCTGCGCTGTGTTTGTATGACCCTGCACTGAACAAACATGATGTGTCTTTGATTTTGGTCACGTTTTTTACTCAGCAGGATTTTAACCGCGGTCAAATTGTGTGACAGTGCTAACAGGCTGTTTCAGGGGTTTAAATACCTCCAGGAATCTCCTGCGTGTTTGGTTCAGACATCCCGGCTCCTTTGTGGATTTGCTGGGGACTGGGAGAGGCTGCAGTTCCTTTCTTAAGCTTCGTTGTCTGCGAAACTGCAGGGGAGCCAGGTACCTCTATCCCAGGACTTCTGGGTCTCCCTGGTCCTTCCCCAGAGGGAGCTTGTTGGATTTTGGGCCCCTCAGCTTTCTGTCCCTTCCCTAAACTGACTCGGACTCTGGCAGGTGGGATGCTGAGGAGCACCTTGGCAGAGACCATGGCACTTTTGACAAAGGCTGGGTAGCGCCGAATGACAGGCCGCGTCATCGGGCCCACATCGGCGGCAGGCAGCTCACTAGCTGTGATCTTCTTGGAGATGGTCCTCGAGATGTCCTGGATAAGCTGGTTCTCACTGGCAGCTGCTGTAGGCAATAAGTACCCTCCAGCCAGTTTGCCCTGGGTGCCACCTTCTGTTAAGACAAGTTGATGGTAAATAGCTGTTTGCCAAGGGGCAGCAGTGACACTGTTCCTCACTGACTGTTCACAGCCCCCTTGGATCTCCACTTTCACACGTCAATCCCAGTGGAATCCTCCCCGATCTGCCTGCCTCACTGAAAAACTTTTCTTTCGCTCCCATTCCCCTCAATCCTCAATCCCATCTGTATTCAGCAGCCTCACAGAGGAACGGACAAACCAGCTAAAATGCTAGGGCCTTTGGATTGGGCAACGTTTATCCTTGACCAACTGAGCTTCTCAAATACTGAACTCTGTGAGCCACTGATCACTGACCCATTGATCTCTGTGAGCCACTGATCACTGATCACTGTGACCCACTGTTCACTCTGATCCACTGTTCACTGTGATCCATTGCTCTTTAACCATCTTGACCAGATGACCTGTTGACCCAGTGAGCTGGAGCAATGAGGTTAGGGGGCCACTTCCCATCAAATGTCTGTCTAACCTCACTGAGTGTCACTTTCAAACAGCCCATGACAGAGAAACAGGTTTGGTCCTTCCACAAGAAACTGGGGAGTTTCTTTAAGTGGAAATAAGCCCCAAATACATTCCTCTTTCTTCCCTCATCCTAACACAGCAGCAAACCTGCTGATTTTAAACAAGGAACCCCACGCCCTCCATCACCTCAAACTGGAACACTGTGTCAGGCCCCTCAGCTACTTCCAGGCTTCACTGACTGATTCTCCTAAAAGGGCAGGAACTAAGGTGGGGTCTGGAGCGAACAAAAATCTAACTTTCAAGCCCATCCCTCAAAATAATAAAAACGGTCGACGAAGTCCAGAGAAATTCCCGACTGTAGAAACTGTCAAACTGTAGAAATGAGAAGGGGAATGTGAAACAGAAGGAGTGGATAGAAGGATGAAATTGCTGTGGAAAAATAAAGAGGAAATTATTGTGACTTCGGGACTGCCTCACAAGCAGAACTGGAGGGAAGAGAATGAACTGCACTGGATGAACACGCCTGATGTCCAATGGTTCGTCCCTCAGAGCCGCTGAAGAGGTTTGCTGCAGGATAAAGGCAGGGAAATATATCAAAATGAACCTGTTCTTCAGAATTAGATTCGAACAACCCGGAGAGAGAAACAAAACAATGGAATGGTCAGCAATCATCCCTGAGATTGTAGAGAGGTTCCTGCTTAACTCTGAAATGAACAACCAATAGATACTGGCTCCTCTGCCCTGTAAGGTTTTCCATGATTTGTACTTTTCAATGTTTAATTCAGTTGTCATCAGTCTCTGAATTGAACACTCTGTATTTTACACAATTTTCATGTTACGCACTCTCTATCACGATCTTCACTGTGACACTGTCTGTAGTGAAATCTTCACTGTACTTTAGTATGTTCTTCACCGTACTATTCTCTCTATAACACACTCTTCACTGTATGACTCTATATAAACCTAATCTTCACTTTAGCACATTCTCTAATACAAGTTTCACTGTAACACTATCTTTCACAGTTTTCACTGTCCTACTCTCTCGACAGCACAACCTGCGTTTCGCACCCAGTTTATAACACAATGTCACTGTAACATTCTCTACTGTGATCTTCACTATAGCACACTTACTGTAACACAAACTTCATATTACAAAGTCTTTGTAACATAACCTTCACTAACATGCTTTCTGTAACACAGTCTTCACTGTAACAGACACTGTAACACAATCCTCATTGTACAACTCACTCTCTAACACAATCTTCACTGTAACATTCTCTTTGTAACATAATCTTCACTATAACACATTTTCCGTAAAATAATCTTCACTCAACACTCTCTCTATAACCTGCAATCGACTTTGTTTAAGACAGGAGATAGAAATGTGAGGAATCCGAAGCATGTTATTTTACTGTTTGCATCACACACCTCTCACTGTAACGCTCTCCAACATTCTGTGACCTTCGGTATAAGATCCGCTGCTTTTGGCTGCCTTACTGTCAGAGTCTGCATAAAGCAACCTCTCTGTATTGGTTTGCTGTCTATAACAGGCTTTTTGTCCACCATTCACTGAGTGTGGGCCGAGTACAGCAAAAGGAACAAGGCTTGATTCTGCTTCTCAAGTCTACTTCTAGGATCTGCTGCCAACTGACAGATGTCTCAGCACCCAGTGGGGATTAAGATCTCATAACTTACATGTTGAAGCAGGAGCAGTCCAATTGAGGTATTCTGTTTAAGTAACAGGAATATTTTACTGCAATATATTGGTGGTTAGCTTGGCCGAGATGGTATTTGCCAATGGATGAAAGGACAAAGTCACGGATAGGAGATCCCGGGTCTGAGCTGAGATCCACTGAGAGCTGTAAGCGTATGTACCCCATTCCCCTTGTTTCCCCACACAGATCCCAATGGCCTGGGTCGGGTGGGGGGGTGGATTTGGGAGGAGGTAGCACAATGATAATGTCACTGGACTAGTCATCTAGGCTCACGTTCTGGGAACATGGGTTCAAATCAATGGATGGTCAAATTTGAATTGAAGAAAAGATTTGGACTAAAAGGTTAACGACAGCCATACAATCTTTGTGGATTGCTGTTTAAAAGAAAACACATCTGGTTCTGGAAGGAAAACAGCCATCCCTGGGCTGACCCACATGTGACTCCTGTCCTACAACAACGTGGTTGACTGTTAAGTACACACTGAGGTTGCCTGGCATACCACTCATATGTATGAAACCATTCAGCGCTGTGGCTGCCCTGAGCCCCTCAAACACATCAGCGACTCAAAACAGTGACTCACTACCACCCTCTCCAGAGCAATTAGGGGTGGCTAATAAACATTGGCATCACCATAGGTGCCCACACCCATGTATGAATATTTAAAAAATAATAAAACTGCCCTTCCGAACTGCTTATTTATTGAAAACGCCTCTCCTCCTATTTGGAGGTTGGAAAGTAGAGTGCATAGGATTAACTATTGCATGGGCTGACTCCACCCTGTTGGAAGGAGAGTTCACTTCATCTGTGGACCTCACGACTGGGTTATCTCTGGGACCAGCGCACAATGGGCTAAAATATCTTAATGGGCACGGTGTGCATTGCAAAAGCAGTCTGAAGTTATGGATGTTCTCATGGAGAAAAGAATGAATGTAAATTACTCAGCTGAATTTATCATGGCCTGCAGGGTGTTAATCTGGTGTTATCCGTATTTATTGCAATGAAATAGAAGAATTTGTGAGGTCAATTTATCGCACAGTTTAAGCGGGCCATAATAACGGTTACGATTAGAAGAGATTGAGAAGGATTGCTAACTACATTTTTCAGATGCATGTAGTTTTTCTGATGTCATTTTGATACATTTTTGAAGAGCTGGTATTTAATGACAGCAGAAATGGCATGTTGAGCTAAAAGGAAGTGTTAGGGTTAGGTTAGAGTTACCCTATCGTAGTATCAGGGTTGTGAATGAGTCACTGAGTGCCGTCCTCATACTGGATATGTGAAGGGTGATTAACCTGGGCACATACAACACACTGAGTTCTATTCTCTCATTAAAGACCTGATTGTGCATAATTACAACTATATGTGTTTCAAACAATGAAACAAATTAAATAAAGAAAGAAGTCAAACACACTCTGTGATCAATCCAGAAAACTCTGACTGAAGAAAACATACAGACCTAAATCAGCCATGGCTCCAATGGTGAACAATCTCAGCTCTAGATCTGAGTTCAGGTCTCACAGCGGAAATGTGCCAGGCTGTCCTTCTGTGTAGTAACAACACAAGGCAGCACGATGAGCAGTGCCATGCTTAGAAGAAGTATTAAACCTTAAGGCCCCCTTCTGCTTTCTCAGGTAGATGTAACTGATTGACTAGCCAACATCAACCACCGTCGCTGAATCAGCGTACCCTACCATTGCTGGGTAAGGATCTTGCTGTGGGAAAATTGGCTGTTGTGCTTCCCAAATTCCAACAGGCAGTATGCTCAAACATCAGTTCATGAGCTTTGGAAGGTTATGGAAGGCGCAAAAAAAAATTCTATCCTCTTGTCAATGGCACCGATCGAAACACAAATTGGGGTGGAGAGATCCTTCGATTTAAGTGGTCCCTATCAGATTGCAGAAGGGAATATGACAAAATAGATCTCCAGAGTGGAACCTCGCTGAATGTCAGCGTACACAGGGAGTTCAGAAGCATATTTCAGACTCCAGAAGTGTGCTCCAAATATCTGTGGCTCCACGCCAAGATCCAAATAGCAGAAAGTGGTGTGTAGTGTTGAGTATTTGGAACGATCACTCATGGTGGAGAGAGGGCTCTCTATTCCCTGTGAGATGATCGCTCTGGCTGCAGAACCTAGCATCCATTGGAATGTCATTAAAGAGGTGCAGGTCACAAGAGAGCAGCAAAAACTGGGAGGGCCAATATACAAGTTCCTATTTCACTTCCCTCTGCACACTCAGTGAATTGAAGCAACAAGACCCGCATAGTAAATCACAAGCCAGAGCCAAAGTACAGAAGAGTTCAAAGCAGGGAGCGAGAACTGTGAAAAGACAGACTATAATTTGTGCAGAGATGTTGATTTCAAACACCATCACACTCAGAGAGCTATTTTCAAATCCCGTGGTGCTTTGAGCCTATTTGTTCAGATTTGTTCCAAATCCAAGGAGACAGCCCAGCAATTTGCTATTCTTCTGATTTTCACAGCTAGGAATGTCAATCGCAAGTTCCCACCCTCATGAGCAATTCTGCCCATGGCCTTTTCTCGTTATCCTGCTGTTCATTTGGATCTTCATAGCTGGTCCAGCACTTGCTCCCCATCCCTAACTGCAGTGGCCTTCGTAGTTTGCTGGGCCGTTTCAGAGGAACAACCACATTTCTGCAAGACTGGAGTTACGTGTAGGCTACACCAGGTAAGGGTGTCAGGTTTCCTTTCCTGAAGGTGTTTTGTGAACCAGATGGGCTTTGACTATAATCGATGGTCACTCTCACGAAGGCTAACTGTTATAATCCAGATTTATTGATTGAATTCCACCAGTTATTAGGATGGGATTTGAACCCATGTGCCTGGAGTATAAGTCTCGGCCCTCGAATTATTTAATCCCCTCTCTACTCAGCAACCTCCCATCATTGTTGTTGTTGTTCTCAGTCATGAAAGGAACGATGGGCGAATGGTGCTCCATGATCCACCTGCACTTCAAATAATGCCCACTAATCCTTCTATATCGATGCGGATCAATGAATCAGGGGAACCTGGTCCTCATTCTAACCTCTCAGTTGAAAGCTGCCATCTCTGTCAGTGCAGTTCTACCCTAGTACCACCTCAATCAAAGGCTGCAGTTCACTCACACAGCTTATCGAAGTGAGTGGTAATTTCCCAATGAATCAGTCTGATTCAGATGCCAACTGATAAACCAGGTTTGTTTTCGGTGATTTCCAATTTCCTGTCAGTAGGGCATGGTGTGCCCTAGAGGGAAGGCTATTCCCACAACAAAACCACACATCCTTTTGATAAGGAGAGACAGCCAGCTACAGCACAACATAGGGACCGAGAAAACAATGAAAACAGACAAAGAGCGCAGCAACCAAATTTCATTAAACATGGCAGCAGCATTTACACAAGGTGCACTGCTACAGTTCCCAAGTTCCTTCCAAACAAGAAATCTACCACCCAAGAGGACAAGGATGGAAATCACATGGGAACGTCACTGCCTCCAAGATCCCCTCCAAGTCACACACCATCCTGATTTGGAACTATACTTGCATTCCTTCAACTTTGCTGAGTCCGACTAGTGGTACAGTACCGCATGTGCACCAACAGTTCAAAGAGGCAGTTCACTACCACATTCCTAAAGGCAGCTAGGACACAGTAGGACATTTACATCGAGAATTAAACCAATCAGAATGGAATGAATGATGAAACAGGATGTTAAATGAATGATCAAAGAGAGTGGAAAGTCCACAGAATAATGAGAATGGAATGAATGACAGAACGTGGGATAGAATAAATCAGGAAAGATAAGAATGGAATGAATGAGGATAAACAGAAATGGAATGAGGATGAAATGAATGACAGAATATGGGAATGGATGAATAAGGTAATATCATAATCGAATCAATGCTGGTATGTGAAAATTGGATGAAAATGGAAACATGGGAATTGAACGAATGATGAAAATAGGAATTAAATGAATGAGGAAAAAGGGCAAACGCAATCCATGAGGGAAATTGGGAATGGAATGAATGAAGATAAATGGGAATGGAATAAATGATAGAATATGGGGTTGGAATGAATCATGGAAAGGAGGAAGAGATTGAATGATGTTAAATGGGATTGGAATGAATGACGAAACTGGGAATGGAATGATGGATGTTAAACGGGAATGGAATAAATGATGGAATATGAGGTTGAAATGAATAAAGGTGAGTGGGAATCAAATGAATGATGGTAATTGGGATTGGAATGAATGTTAGGAAGTGGGAATTTAACAAATAATGTCAAATGGGAATGGAGTGATAATAGAATGTCAGAATGGAATGGATGGTGTTAAAGGGAAGTGGAATGCTTATTGGAAAGTAGGAATGTAATGAAGATGTCAAATGCAAATGCAATGAATGACTGAAAGTGGAAATGGATGATCTTAAACCAGAATGAATGATAATAAGTGGGAATGGAATGATGGATGTTAAATGGGAATGATAAGTGTATGATGGAAAGGGAGAATGGAATGAAATGAACGATGGAAAATGGGAATAGACTGAAAAGTATTAAATGGGAATGGAATGAATCATTATAAATGGGAATGGGGTGTATGATGGAAAATGGGAATGTAATGATGGATATTAAATGGGAATGGGAGGAATGATGGAAAATGGGACAGTAATGAATGATAAAAGTGTGAATTGATTGAATAATGGGAAATTGGAATGGAATGAATGGTACAAAAAGGAATTGGAATGCATTATGTTAAAGGGGAATGGAATGAGTAAAGAAAAGTGGGAATTGGGTGAATGATGGAAAATGAGAATGGAATAAATGAATGGTGGAAAGCAGAAATAAAATGCTTGATGATAAATGGAAATGAAATGAAAACAGGAAAGTGGAAATGAACTGAATGGTGTTAACCTGGAATGGAATGGATGATGTTAAATAGGAATGGAATGAATGAAGTAAAGTGGGAATGGAATAACCAATGTCTAATGGGAATGGAATGATGGATATCAAATGAGAATAGAATGAATGGTGGAAAGTGAGGGTGAAATGAATTATGATGAAAGAGAATGAAATGAATAATGGGAATTAGGAATGGAATGATTGATGTTCAATAGGAATGGAATGAATGATAGAAAGTGGGAATTGGATGAAAGATGTTAAATGGGAATGGAATGAATGAGGAAAGACAGGAATTTCATCAATAATGAATATAAGAATCATTCAGACATTGGAAGGTGGCCAAGATGTGAATGATGAAAAATAGGAATGAGTTAATAATGAACATGGATAATGAAATGAATAATTAGAAAATGAATTGGAATTTGTGATGGGAATGCAATGAAATATGGAACAAGGATGAACAAAGAAATATGGGAATGGAATAATAAGGGAACAATAGGAATGGAATAACTGAACTGAATTGGATTAATATGAAATTATAAAAATGGAAGGAATCTTGGACAGTGAAATGTAAGTAATGATGTAAGATGGGAATGGAATGAAAAAGGAAAACTGGGAATAGGAAGACTGGGGGAAGTACTAGAGAATTAGAAACCTCCAGAGTGGATAGAGGAGAACCAGTAGATATGTTGTATTTCACCTTCCAGAAGGCGTTTGACAAGGTAGTTCACAAAAAGTTGTCATAAGACCCATGGTGTTGGAGGTAGTGCATTGGTTTGGATATACAATTGGCTACTGGGCAGGAAACAGTGAATAGGAGTAAGGCGTTATTTTTTAGGTTGGGAACCTCTAACCAGTGGGGTTCCACAGGGATCAGTGCTGAGACTGCAACTGTTTACAACATTTATGACTGACTTTGGAGGAAGTAAGCAAATTTGCCAATGACACAAAGTAGGTAGAAAGGCAAGTTGTGAAGGGGGATCAACAGTTTACAGAGAGATACTGATCGTTTAAGTAAGTGGGCAAAAAAATGGAGAAAAGCTGCAGAAAGCTGCAACACAAAGGGGCTTGGAGTTACTTGTGCATGAAACACTGAAAGCTTGCACACAGGTACAACAGGTAATCAGGAAGGCTAATGGACCCCATTTGATGGGAGTTCGAGGATAAGTGTAGGGAAATCTTACTGAAACTGTACAAGGTGCTGGTGAGATCATATCTGGAGTACCGTGAGCAGTTTTGCTCACCTTACTTAAGGGTGGCGAATCTGTGGCGAATACTGCACAAGGCTTTTGAGACTTGGTCGATATATATATTCAAGGCTGTGATAGACAGATTTTAATCAGCAAGGGATCCAAGGGTTAAAGGGAAAAGGCAGTGAAGTGGAATTGAGGATTATCAGATTGTCACAATCTCATTGAATGGTAGAGAGGGCTCAATGGGCTGAATGGCCTACTTCTGCTCCAGCTTCTTATGATTTTTGTTGATTGAATGTGAAAAAGATGGGAATGGAATGAATGTTGAAACGGGGGAAATGGGATAAAATGATGGAACAGGGAAATGAAATGAATGGAGCGGAAAATTTTGTGGAACACCAAAATGAAATGAATGATTGAATATGGGAATGGGATGTGAAATGGAACATGAGAATGAAATTAACAATGGGAAATGTGAGCAAAATGAGCAAGGAAACAAAGAATGGAGTCAATGAGGAAACATGGAAATGGAATCTATGCTGAAGTATCAAAATACAATCAGTCATTTCTCTGAGTGGGTAGTTCATAGTATTTTATAACAAATCTCAGTCATTAGTTTTACATCAGTCTCCAGCCTCAATAATGTTTTGGATGATGAACGATCCAATTTTCGCCCAGATTATGTGTAGAGAATTGCTTTTAGTTGGTTCCATTAAAAGGCCTGGCCTTAATATGATGGTTCTACAACTTTGTCTCTTTCTAACCTATGCCGAAGCCTGTCCTGCAATGTCAATATCTTGCTGCTCTAAGTGTAAAGCACGTCCCACTTACCAGTGGTCGCCATGATAATCACTGGCTTGCTCTTCATTGTCCCCTGTTCACCCACCAAAGAGATGGTGTACTTGGTGCCATCCTCCAACTGTACCAAGGTAGCTGCGTTGTTCTTCCCAGGCACCCTCAACTCCCCCCGCTTCCCTGTCTTGGAGGTGTATACAATGTGGTAATGGCCAACGCGAGCGACAGACTTCTCCCATTGCAGCTTGATGCTGGAGTCTGTCACTGTGACAACACGGAGGTTCCTGGGACTGTCAATCACTGCAGGAAGCAAGCAGAGAAATAGCCTCGGTCACCAGACTCACACTGTATTGACCCACACGGCCTCGCAGTCCACCATCAGCTGAAAACTCATCTTATCGTATTCAGATCCCTCAATGCTCTCAGTCCTGCCTTCCCCACTGCCTGGGTCCTCCTACCAATCAGTTGCACTGTTCCCATTCTTGCCTCCTGCTCATCCCTGATTTTAATCACATCTCCATGTATTCAGCTGCCTGAGCCCCAAGATCTGGAATTTCCTCTCAAAAACTTTCTGTTTCTCTCTCTATCTTCCCTTGAGAGTCTCCCGAAACTTATCTTTCTGATCAGACCTTAAGTGATCTGGAGTCACTATCTGACCGGTAACTATCCCCTTGTGATGATACAGCTGTTATATCAGTGCAAGTTATTATTGTTTAAAGAGTCTTTCTGTGTCCAGTTAGTAACGAGGGGCAGGCTGAGTGGCCGGTTAGTAACGAGGGGCAGGCTGAGTGGCTGGCATTTGAGCTCAACTTGGCACAGCATATGTGTGTGTTTGGATGAGGGATGAGGGATGAGGGTCAGTGTTAGATTATGTGCGTGACAGTGTATGTGCGTGTGTATGTGTATTTGTTTGTGTGTGTCTGTGTCTGTGTACAATTGCATGTACCTCTGTCTGTGTGCCCGTGTGTGTGTGTGTGCGCCTCTGTGTGTGTGTGTGCGCATGCGTGTGTATAGCTGTGTGTGTGTGTGTGTGCGCGGGTGTGTGTGTGCGCGTGTGCATGCACATGTGTGTATAGTTTTGTGTGTGTCTGTATGTACGCACGCAGGTGTGTGTATAGCTTCGTGTGTGTGTGTGTGTGTGTGTGTGTGTGTGTGTGTGTGTGTGTGTAGCTGTGTATGGTTGAGGTTGCACATTCAGGAATTCAGTTATTTCCTGGGTTGACCTGAGCTACATTCAGGAGTCAAGCTGTCCATGGTTCTGTGTGGGATGTTCAGAAGCTCTTGGCTTCCTCGACAGCACTGGTGTCAGACGAATATTTAACAACATGGTGAAAAGTAAGTGACTGAGTGTCAGTGGTTGACTTGGCAACAGTAAATTTCGAGTGCTTTGTGTGTATGTTCAGGAGTCAGTGGCCAGATCTAGTGACCTCAACACACTTCCAACAGACTGAGCCTGGTGTTGCTGTTTATTCATTGCAGTCAATGAAAAACTCGAATGTGACCAGATAAACTTCATTCCTCCATCTCATGCTCCCTCATTCTCTCACACACACAGGGGGCAGGGGTGCAACACTGGAATAGACAGGTTCAGTTCAGAAGGACAAGCAGCCTCCAACTGTACTGTCCTTTCACATGCACTCACAGTGTACTCCAAAAGGCGTGATGCACAACTACAGGCACCTTATGTCAGAGGGCACATCAAACTGAGGCTCTGTCTGCCTTCCCAGTTGCGCACACTTGTGTGTGTGTGTGTGTATACGCGTGCGTGTGTGTACGCATGTGTGTATATATGCATGTGTGCGCACGTGTGTGTCTATGTATGCACATGTGTGTGTGTGTCTGTGTCAATGTGTGTCTCTGCCTATATATATTTGTTTCATTGTCTATATGAGTCTATGTCTGCCTGTTTAGGTGTCTGTGTGTAGCAATGTCTGTAAATGTTTGTGTGAGAGAGTGAGTCTGTGCCTACGTGTATCTCTGTGTGTAGGTGTGTTCGTGTGGATGTGTCTGTCAGCACGTTGGATGAAGAAACTTCTGTGCAAAATGCCAGGGGAGATCTCCATCAGTTTCTCTGCCAGATACTTATCCCTCAATCAGCACCGCAAAACAATCGGAATATCTGGTCATTATCATGCTTCTGCCCATGGGATCTTGCTGTGCACACACAAACTGCTGCCCTTCGCAGATCACGACAGTGGTGACACTCTGAGAGCGCTGTTCATACAGCATTTTGGGGCTTGCTGCAGTTGGAACGGGCGCTATGGCAATGAAGATCAGGCCGGGGTCAGGGTAATCGCGTGGGGAGATTGGACGTACCAGTAGTTCCTTTGGTCGCAGCGGCCTTGCTCTGGTGTTGGCCTCTCTCCCCAACCAGGGAGATGGTGTGTTCGACCCCAGCCTCGAGCCCCGTCAGAACGATGCTGCTGTTACTGGCTGGCACCACCACCTGACTGCGCTTGCCTGTCGCTGACAGGTAGTTCAGGCGGTATCGATCAATGGAGGCCAGTGGCTTTTTCCAGCCCAGCTCGATGGTGGAGTTTGTCGTTGAGACCACATGGAGATTCCGGGGCCCATCAATTACTGAGGCCGAGAAGAGAGAGATTCAGTCAGAGCACCTCATCTACAGACCGTACAGCACAGAGCGACCCACTGTCGATTAACTCAGTTACTGATCCCCCAACACCCTACACAGTTACCCAGTGTCTCACAGCCCAGTTACTGATCCCCCAACACTGTATGCAGTTACCCAGTGTCTCACAGCCCAGTTACTGATCCCCCAACACCCTACACAGTTACCCAGCGTCTCACAGCCCAGTTACTGATCCCCCAACACCCTACGCAGTGACCCAGCATCTCACAGCCCAGTTACTGATTCCCCAACACTGTACACAGTGACCCAGTGTCTCACAGCCCAGTTACTGATCCCCCAACACCCTACGCAGTGACCCAGTGTCTCACAGCCCAGTTACTGATCCCCCAACACTGTACACAGTGACCCAGCATCTCACAGCCCAGTTACTGATCCCCCAACACTGTACACAGTGAACCAGCATCTCACAGCCCAGTTACTGATCCCCCAACACCCTACGCAGTGACCCAGTGTCTCACAGCCCAGTTACTGATCCCCCAACACTGTATGCAGTTACCCAGTGTCTCACAGCCCAGTTACTGAATCCCCAACACTGTACACAGTGACCCAGTGTCTCACAGCCCAGTTACCGATCCCCCAACACCCTACACAGTGACCCAGTGTCTCACAGCCCAGTTACTGATCCCCCAACACTGTACACAGTGACCCAGTGTCTCACAGCCCAGTTACTGATTCCCCAGTTTCCTGCTAGTTCCATCGAGTAAATGCATCCCAATGGACATACGTGAAAGAAAATCAACCTGGTCAGAGATACATACCTCTGAAGCAAGTTGCACTTAAACTCAGACCTCCTCGTTCTGAGATAGCACCATAATGAATGTGTCAAAAGTATCCTAGAGGATGTGTGTGTGTGTTTGTGTGTCTGGCAGCGTTAGACTATGTGGGAGCTTATGTGAGAGAGTGCATATGTGTCAGCATATGACTGTGTGTCTGAGAGAATGTGTGGGATTTGAGCTTGAGTCGGAGAATATATTTAAGCGTGTGTGACTGTGTGTATGTGTGTGCGTGTCTGTGAGTGTATGTGCGTGTGTGTGTATGCACGTGTGTGTGTATGCGTGTGTGTGCGTGCATGTGTGTGTGTGCGATTGTGAGTGACAGCCTGTCTCTTCCCATTTCAGTTCCAGACATTTCACCAGAAATATCAGGAATGGATTGTATTTGACTCAAAATGCCATTGCTGTCTGGTCTCCCCTCCCAATATCGTACCTTGCCCCTCCTTTGTCAAAGATTTGGGCCAGTGTCCTAGTCCCAGTGTCCTAGTCCCAGTGTCACAGCCCCCTGTGTCATGGCCCCCAGTGTCACGGCCCCTGTCACACGGCCATACCTGGGGAGAATTTAGTAACGATGTACGCTGTCGCGTTCTGTAGGGCACTCACGTGTAGTCAGGGTCCTCGAGACAGACGGCCCCAGTTTCTTGTCCTTCTTGGCCCGTAGTGTCACCTCGTACTCCTGCCCTGAAGCCAGGCCTGTCTGCTGGAAGGTGCTCTTGGAGCCAGCCACGAGATTGATCAGCTGACCATCATCCTCCTTCTGTTGAGAGGGATGGGATAGATACCTCAGAATGCAGGAATCCCGGGGCCATGGGCATTTGGACCGGGCTCCATCTCAGCTAACAGGCTGCCCTCTCGCTGAACATCACCGCCTCGGCACATCACGTGCTGGTTGGTCCTCCAAGTCTGTTTTACACCCCCCCCACCCCCACCGCTCCATCAGAACAGGGTCAGGAGGTGACACAGCCACCATAACCCCTGACCTGTACTCCTACTGTGACCCACAGTACAGACAGTCACAGTCCAGCCAGTCATAGCCCCTGCAGGGGGAGACTGGGAGCCTGCAGAAAGGGTGTAACCCCTCTCTCAGTTCAGGAGAGACTCCTCCAGACCTGTCAAGTTTAAGGAGAGGTTTTATTGGTCAAATAAATCAGGCAGGAGAGGGGAAACTGGCAGAACGTTGGGTCAATGAATGGCCAAATTAGGTCCCTCTTTCAAAGGGCCTGCACAAGCATCACAGGCCGAATGGCCTCCCCTCTGCTGCTACATCACATGGCATTGTGTCGAGCGTTTCTGCATGAGGGTGGGGGGTGCGGGGGTGACAATCGGTTTGTCTCTGTCGGGAACTGTTCCCAACGCTGTCAGGGTCAGCATATCCCAGCTTCCCCTGACTGTTCAGGGGCCAGGGGTTAGTACCACTGCTGGGGCTGCTCAGGGGTCAGTGGGCAGTTAATTGGACCCTTCCCATCAAACAAGAGCTCGTCCCCCCACCGCCCCCCCCCACCTCCGCCCCTTTAAGCAGAGGGACAATCAGTGATGCTGGAGGAACTGTTGTGGGGAGATTAAGAGGTGGGTGTTAGTCGCTGTTTGGCTCCATTGAAGCTGATTTGAGGTTAAATGAAGGAACATTCAACCTCTTCTTCCTCTTCCTCCTGCTCTGCACTCAGCTTCTCAAACCCTCGAACCACCAGTGGCCTTCCGGAACCTCCCCCCAATTGTGGGACCTACAGACTCTGGTTCAGGATGGCAACACCCCCCCCCCCTCTATCTACCCCCACCCCTCGAACAGCAGCAGATAGGTCGCAGGGGCACTCCACGGTGATTGTGCCCAGTTCGCCCAGTTCAGTTTCCTTGCCCCTGCAGGCCACAAAGCTGGGCACTTGAGACACACTCATATGGTGCCCATTGATACTATTCCCAAACTTCCTCTTGGGTAGTTTTGCTGAGATACGGCACAGGCACTGGAGTGATGTGGGCCAAACGCAGGCAAACGGGACCAGTTCAGTTTGGGAAACTTGGTCGGCAGGGACAGGTTGGGCCGAAGGGCCTGTTTCTGTTGTTGTATACCTCTGTGATTTTTTTCTGGGATGACAATCTCAGCGGATTTCGGTGATGCCCCCTCCCCCAAGCCCCCAATGTCCTTGGATAGACGACACCAGCTGCGCACCCCCCCCCCCTCACACATGCTGCCCTCCCCACATCGCCAACGGTCCCTTACCAAGGCTCGGAAGGTAATCTCCCAGGCATCAACTGGAACCTTTGGCAGTTCCCAGCCCACAATCGCCTTGTTCTCCAGAACTTTCTTTACATGAAGCCGAAGTGCAGCTGGGATTTCTGCAACAAGATGGAGAACAGATCTTTTAAAACACAGGGAGCAGGAATGTGGCAGCAGTCACACAGCCCAGTCCATCACACAAGCCAATTTTCCACCCACTGACTCCATCTACACTTCCCACTGCCTCAGGAAGGCAACCAACATCATCCACGCGGTTATAATCACTTCTAATCTCTCCCATCAGGCAGGAGATACAAAAGTTTAAACATAGATGCACATCAGTCATCATCCTCATCATTGACAGTCCCTTGCAGACAGGGATGACTCCCTTCCCCTCTCGGGGTGAGTGCGTAGGTGATTATACAGATCGATGAGGCTGCCGCAGGCTCTGTTACACTGGGGCAGGTTATGGTCATGGGAAGGAATGTGGGAGGGACATTAATATGGCAGCACACCCCTCTTGCTGTGTTCCTCCCATTATTTTTTCCCCCGATGGCACGTTTCAAGGCTCTTGAAAACTTTTCTGCACGTTCCTCCTCCTCCTCTACTTTGGGTGGTCTTGGGGCCAGTGATTCCCAGGTGTCTATGGGAATGTCGCACCTCCCCAGTGAGGCCTTGAAGGGTTATCCCTGAACTGCTTCCCCTGTGCACCTGGTGCTCACCAGCGGCATCGGAACTGGGAGTAGAGCGCCTGCTTGGGGAATGCCATGTGGACATGACCAGCCTATCGCAGCCGGCCAAAGATAATGGGTCAGTGGCTCAGAGCTGGGGATGTTGGCCTGGGTGAGAACGCTGATGTTGGAGCGTCTTTCTCCCCAATGGATTCACAGGATGTTGTGCCTATGGCGTTGGTGGTTCTGCCCCAGCACCTTGAGGTGTCTGCTGTAGACAGTCCGCATCTCGGAGTCATATATCGGAGTAGGGACCACCACAGCTTTGTAAGCCATGAGCTTGATACCTGATCTGATGTTGTTACTCTCTAACACCCTTATCCTCAGGCAGCTGAAAGCTGTGCCAGCACACCAGAGGCTGTGCAAGTACCAACAGGCTAAAGAACAGCTTCTTCCCTGCTGTTATTAGACTTCTGAATGGACTTCTCTAAATTCTAAATGTAATGTTGATCTCACTCTTTATGTGCACCTTCTCTGCAGCTGTAACATTGTATTCCTCGCTCTGTTCTAATACACTTTGTATGACATGATCTGTCTGTACTGCAGGCAAAACAAAGCTTTTCACTGTACCTAGGCGCATGTGACATTAAATTAAATCCTGTTTCTGTGTGACAGGATCCTCAAATAAATCACGATGTCATTGAAGATAATAAACAGGAGCAGCCCTTTGGGATTCTCAAACTTGCTCTGCCGTTGAATACGATCAGGACAGCAACTTTTCTTTCACTCCATTTTCCTGTCACTCCTTTTCAACTCCCTCAGGGACAAAAGCTCTCGTTCCGTCTTCCAGCGGAAACCAAAAACATTCCAAAGGACTAATATCAGACCCGAGCATTAACCCTGTCTCTCTCTCTATCTCTCCACAGAATGCTGCCAGACCTGCTGAGTTTCTCCAGCACTTTCTGTTTGTATTTCAGACGAACTGGAGCACCAGTGAACGCCCTCTGAAAACCGCAATACCTTGATGAGATGTGGTTCTAACAATTAGGTAAACGAGGCACTGTTTGAAAACGAGCCAAACTCAGCACCTTCCACTGCGTCCAGTTAACTGGCCAATTTTCAGAGATAAATTCCTGGCTGGGACATATCCTTTAAGGATTACAACCCCAAGGATCAAACTGCTTTGAGTCAGTCGTCGCCAGAGTTTAATGAGGAAGTTTAAAGGGTGGATCAGTCCATGAGACGGGGAATTCCGCCTGAAGCCATTTACGTGACAGAGCAAACTGCGCACATGCAGAAATAGCGGACGGCCAGCTCTCCAAATACGTAGGGAACTGGGTTTCCTTAAGGTTAACGGTTAATTCACCATCAGAGCTGAATTCAAACTGTCCACACTTTGGAAACAAAAAGTAAATCTTGCCATGGGCTGCAGGAGGATAATGCGGTGTCTGGGGAGAGATATTTTCTCAGGGCTCAAACACAGGCAGATATGAGGTCCCTATACAACACCCTGAAAGAGATACTCACAGAAGGTTTTTCCTAACGTTTAGCATGTCCTGGAACAGCACAGACAGACAGTGAGGTGTTTTTTTTTCATTGAAAGCGTGGGGAGAAGTGCAGCAGCCAAACTGTGCACAGCAAGATTCCATCAGTAAGATGCGGGATGATGCTGTTTGAGGGATTAATATTAAGATCATCAAAAGCATAGGAATGTCAGAATTGACAGAAGAATCTCCTGCTGGAAGCGAAATGCTACCTTCCATCGATGAGCTACTTTTGCAAACTGTGCCGGCATCACAAACTCAGTCACAAACCCCAGTGACTTTGAGCTAACTGCAAACGCACAGAAAGCTCTCCGAGTGGTTCCGCTCACCTGCTGTCTTTATAACTCCCCACGGCCTCCGTGCACCCTCCCCTGAAACGTTTCCGTTTCTGTTGCACCTAATGCAGCTGTTGTCCCTGTGGATAAGCTCGGTCCTCGTCACTCTACCCCCGGACACGACCCCCCCACCCCTCCCAGCCACCCCGTCCCTCAGACACACCGAGGTAAGCCTTCCCACTGCCGTAATCCCACCTCCATCCATCCACACACCGACTCGAACCTCCCTCAACAGCTCAGCCAAAGCTATCGGCGCCTTGGGAGATATAGCAGGTTGGAGCTTCTAACCGAGCAGGGAGCTGGTCATGACCCCATGCCGCCTCCAAATGGCTTTCCATCACAAACAAGGCTGGGGATTGAAATTGAACCCAGCCAGGCATTCCAAAGCGGAATGTCAAACTCACTTTCATCCCCGCATTTCTAACCACACTGTCAACAAAAAGGGCTTTTTAAAAAATATTTCTGCGACATTTCTCTTTACCCCTCTTCATCCAACCTAAATAAGACCTTTCTTCTCAAAATAACAGGCCAAAGTCAAAAGCGGCAGTATATCTCCGCCACTCCCCCAGCCCCCCAACTCCCTACCTTGGTAACCCTGTTCTAACCGGCTATCCAAAAGACAAGCCGTGAAATGAGCAGCAATGTTCCAGCATCTTCAGGCGGAACAGAGTTCCCCTTCTCAATTAGACCCAGTCAATTCATAGAATGCATGCAGGCCATTCGAGTCCACACCGTATCCCTGCATTCCCAATCCCGCAGGATCCCTACAGTGTTAAAGCAGACCATTCGACCCATCAGATCTACACCTACCCTCCCAGGAGCATCCTACCCGTACCCTAGCCCTGGAACCCTGCAGTTAACCAACCTAGCCTGGGCACTACGGGGAATTTAGCATGGCCAATCCAACGAATCTGCACATCTTTGGACCGTGGGAGGAAACCCACACAGACACAGGGAGGATGTGCAAACTCCACACAGACAGTCGCCTGAGGCTGGGATTGAACCCGCTGTGAGCCACCAATGCCACCTCAAAGATGTTAAACCAAGAGCCCCCTTGTTTGCTGTCTCAGGTCAATGCTACCCTCCGATCGCACTGTTTCAAAGCAGATCGGGGGTTATTGCTAATGTCCTGACCCCAATGGCTTCGTCATTAACAGACAGCACACAGCAGGAGGCAGATTATTCTGGTCATTTCCAGGCTGTGGGATCTTGCTGTGTGAAAATTGGCTCCCACGTATTCTGCAGTATCTCGGTGAATTCAAAAGTGGGATTGATTGGCTTGTCTGTGCGTTGAGGGGGGATGTTCCGAGGATGTGGAACTGTAAATAAATCCAAATTCTTTTACCTACGAGCCCGCTCTCGAGTCGTTTCTAAAGCGTCAGACTGTTTAACTAACATCTTTTATCGTGCGCTTTTATTTCCGACAGGGCTTACTGAGGTCGCGGGGTAGAACTGTAAATCTTTTAATTGCTTCTCTCTTGGCTATGGGACCTGACAGAAATTTCTGATCATAATTAGGAGAGAAGAGGAGCCAATAACAGATGAAACTTGAACCCTAGCGAGTCAGAGAGCACTCAAGATACATTCTCCCGGCCCCATTCATCGAAACTAGCGGCAGGAGTAGGCCATTCGGCCCTTCAAGCCAGCTCCACCAGTCAACATGATTATGGCTGATCAGAAATTTCAATGCCACAATCCATTTTCTCCCTCTGTACCTTGTTATCTTTAAAATCTGCAAACCTTTTCTCGAATATACTCTGTGACTTGCCTTCTGCGTTGGAGAATTCTACAGGTTCCTGAAATGAAGAAATGTTTTCCCGCATCAGTCCTAAACAGTTTATCCCATATCCTCTGAGACGCGTGGATCTCACTCCTCTCCCAGGGGGATACATCCTCTCTGCATCTCATCGGTCCAGCATTATTTGTTACATGTTTATAGATGTTTATCAAAAGTCAGTGTGAATACTGGAATATGGGACACTTCTTCTTGCAGATCAAGTTTTCCTATCAAGCACTTCCAGGGTAGGGAGTAACTTTCCCTGTGCTCTGTCCCTATGACCCCCACACCCCCTCACGCCCAGCACCCAGCAGTATGTCAGTCCATCACAAGTCATTCTGAATGGTCTCTCTGAGGGAGAGAATTTGATTTTGGTGTGGTTATGTTACAGTGTGGGATCACACACTTCTAGCTGTGTGGTGCGGACAGTGATGGTGGAGACTTGGTCGGGAATCCCATCCATTCTTTACAGCCTGCTAATTGTTGGGTGGCAGACGGATTGTCACATTGGCCTAATTGGCCGAGTGATGAAACACCTTCCCTAGTCCCCAGTTCCAGGGCCAGGGTTTCTGGTCCTTCCCTCACAGGACCTCCGAAGCTGAGTCAGCGCTGTGTGATGCTGTCCCCTTGAAGCAAGGCCGCGTTCACCCATTTCACATCAGAAAGGGGGCAGCATTCCACACCACCCCCAAATGCAGAGAGACCAGGGAAGGAAAGACAAAATCGGTCCTTTCACAACCTCAAATTCCCCTCTGAGGACTCAATATTCAGGTTTGAGTGGACATTGCTGGCAGTACACATGTGTTCACGTAGGGTCTGAGCTGGATCCTACCCCGAAAGGATCTGCACTGTACAGGTTCCTGGATTAAGCCAGTCAAAAACAGTGTAGAGTACTGTCTCTGATCAAAGTGGTACAGGAGAGGATTGTCCATGCATCAGATCCTCACTGAATCCCAACCTTGATACCATCACAACAGGGAGCGAAGAGGAACTGAACCAAGTAAAGGCCAAATAATGATTCCTTAAAATGAGCTTTCAAGGTGAAGTTAAATTCTGCCCTGGCACACAAATACTGGCTGTGCCTCAGTCATTGTCTTATTGGGCGGCCACACTCATGTGGAGGTCTAACTGAAGACGGGGTGGGGGAGTGTAATTTTACCACTGGGGTTCCTGGGTCTGCCTGATGCTGTACCCTGTCCCCATTCATCACAGGGCCCCAACTCTCCAGCCAGGATTGGAGAAAGGGGGCATTTCTCTGTCCACCAGGAGATCAGCAACATCCTTCCCCAGCCCCTGGAAGGTTCAGGTACAAACCAGCTTGTTTTTCCACACTCAGCTTCAGGCAGGGCTGACAGCAGTCCCAATGATGCTTGGAAAGCTGAAGGACCGAGTTAATGCAAAGTCCAAATCAAATATCTTGTTTAAGACTGAAAGCAGAAAGTCCCAGCTTTCAATCTTTTGTAAGCTTGTGGGTATGGCTGGCACAATCAGGCCAGAATGTAGAACATTGATTTGCATTGAAGAAATGGGGAGGCAGAGGGCAAGTGGTATTAAGGCTGGACTGTTAATCCAGCGATCCAGGTAATGTTCTGGGAACCTGGATTCAGGTCCCACCACAACAGATGGTGGAATTTGAATTCAATTTTTAAAAAAATCAGGGGCCAAGAGTCTAATGATGACCATGAATCCATTGTTGGTTTTTGGAAAAACCCATCTGTCATTAATAGCAGAATGAAACATTCTTACCAGGCCTGGTCCATGTATAACTCCAGACCCACCCAACCTCTGGGCAGCTAGGGATGGCCCAGCCAATGATACTCTCATCCCCTGAATGAATGAAAAAAAAACCAAAACTTTTCTCAGTCTGAGACTGTGGTGATCCCTGAGAACAGACAAGGAAACATAAAATTTGCGATCTGATTGACAGTATGGCAGCAACATCTGTCACAGTGCCTGACTGCAGTATCCAAATGTACAGTGATACTCTGCACTGAAACATTGGCTACCAGAAAGAGAGAAAGGGAAAGCATCTCACTGTTTGAGCAATCGTCTCCTATGAACCCATCCTTGCAGACGCACGTCCCATCAACACAGCGTCCTTGGTTGTTACAGTTGTTCAGACAGGTCTGGTCCCCACAGGCGGGCCCCGAATAGCCTGTATTACAGACACACTTTCCGTTGACACATCGCCCTCGGTCATTACAGTCATCAGGGCAGCTCTGGACTCCACAGGCGGGCCCTGAATAGCCTGTATTACAGACACACTTCCCATTGACACATCGCCCTCGCTTGTTACAGTCATCAGGACAGGTCTGGACTCCACAGGCGGGCCCCGAATAGCCTGTATTACAGACACATTTCCCATTGACACATCGCCCTCGGTCATTACAGTCATCAGGACAGGTCTGGACTCCACAGGCAGGCCCCGAATAGCCTGTATTACAGACACACTTCCCATTGACACATTGCCCTCGGTCATTACAGTCATCAGGACAGGTCTGGTCCCCACAGGCAGGCCCCGAATAGCCTGTACTACAGACACACTTTCCGTTGACACATCTCCCTTGCTTGTTACAGTTCTCAGGGCAGGTCTGGGCCCCACAGGCAGGCCCTGAATAGCCTGTATTGCAGACACACTTCCCATTGACACATCGCCCTCGCTTGTTACAGTTTTCGGGACAGGTCTGGACCCCACAGGCGGGCCCCGAATAGCCTGTATTACAGACACATTTCCCGTTGACACATCGCCCTCTGTCATTACAGTCATCAGGGCAGGTCTGGACCCCACAGGCAGGCCCTGAATAGCCTGTATTACAGACACACTTCCCGTTGACACATCGCCCTCGCTTGTTACAGTCATCAGGACAGGTCTGGACTGCACAGGCAGGCCCCGAATAGCCTGTATTACAGACACACTTCCCGTTGACGCATCGCCCTCGGCCATTACAGTTCTCGGGACAAGCCTTCACCCGGCAGTCAGGCCCAGTAAAGCCTTTCCTGCAGACGCACTTCCCGTTGACGCAGCTCCCTCGGCGGTGACAGTTATTGGGACAGTCCTGAAGGCTGCAGTTGTGCCCTGAGAAGCCTGTGTGACAGACACACTTGCCATTGACGCAGCGCCCATGCCCGCTGCAGTCTCTCGGACAATCTTCAAGACCACAGTCGAAGCCAGAGTAGCCCTTGTTGCAGACACAGCTGCCGCCAACACACTTGCCATGACCCCTGCAGTTATTAGGGCAGCTCTGCTCGGTACAGCCATAACCTGTGTACCCCGGGAAGCAGACACACTCATCATCGATACAGCGCCCCTGGTCATTACAGTCGTCGGGGCAGATCTCCTTGCTGCAGTCTTTGCCCGTGAAGCCCTGGCGACAAATGCACTGGCCGTCCACACAGTCTCCCTGGGGAGGGTGGCAGCTGACTGGGCAGTTGGCCTTGGCACAGGTCGGCCCAGTCCAGCCCTGGTCACAAACGCAGCTGCAGCTGGAGGGGTTGAATGTCCCATGAGCTCCACAGTCCAGCACACGGTCCGTGCCTGGAAATGGGAAAAGGCAAACAGTTATCCCTGTACCCACCTTACCAGGGTATTCACTCAGTAACCACCTGCCCCCAACACACACACACCACCTTTTCCCTGTTGACCCTAACACATCCTGTCTCTGCAGATTCTTATCCGAATCCCTTTCCAAGGCCATGTTTGAATCTATTCCCCCATCCGTTTCTCAAGCAGTTCATTCCCAACCGGAACATCTCACTTTTCCTTATGTTTTCTTCAATTCATCCCTTGCTAATGACCTGAAATTAGAGTCCGCTGGCTCTCAATCCTTCTGTTTACGGGAAGACTTTCCCTCCCTCTGTCTCTCTCTACCACCCCCCTTTCCTTTCCTATCTCTACCCCTCCTCTCTCTCTACCCCTCATCTCTCTCCCCCTCTCTCCCTCCCACTTCCACTCTCTCACCCTCTCTCTCCCCCGTCTCTCTCACCCCCCTTTCTCTCACCTCTATCTCTCTCCCAACCCCATCTCTCACCCCCCATCTCTCCTCCCCTCTCTCTCCCCCACCTTCCCCTCGCTCTCCCCCTCTCTCTCCCCCTCCCTCTCTTTCTCCCACTCTCTCTCCCTCTCTCTCTCCTCCACCCATTCTTTGACTGTCTGTCCAAACCCTCTGTCGTTGATGACCCCACAAGGGGAACAGCCCCCTTTGATCAGAACTGGATCTGCAACTCAGCGCAAGCAGCAACATATGCCTGTCCTGCTGGGAAGGAGCGTGAACAGCAACAGGAGGTAATACTGGGGGGCAGTTGTATCAGATGTAAAACCAGCATTTCCCCTTGATCCTGTGGGACTCCCTCCCAAAGCGTTAGGCTTTAAATGTCAGATTGTTTGACAAGACAGGTGGATCCAATCCTGCACCGAACCAACATCCAGAAATGCATGTGACGGTCCAGAAAGGTCCATCACAAAGCGGCACTGAATGAGAACTTCACTCTGTTTGTCCCTTCATCCTCGCAGGAACAATAAGATCGATTTTAACAAACCCTGTCCCCCAACACCCACTCCTTTCTCGTCTGAGATGGAGCACAAATCAGATACCACAAGGGGGCAGTGCATTTAGAAGCCACAGGAAATGGTCTGAACCAACAAACTCCCCAGTGGCAGAGTTGCAGATCTGAGCAGCTGGGAATGTTGTCTATTGGTTATGTGGTTATTTATTTGTGGCTGGTTGGCAGTCCGACATATGGAAACCTGTCACTAGGCTAAAGTAACTCCAAGACAAACCACTGAGAAACCTACAGTCCTCCAACCGGTGTCCAATATCAAGTGTCTGCTATCAACACTTACATTGGCTCAGAGCACTTAGCACTTAGCAAACCCAAGCCTGAGGTATGGTAGCACAGTGCTAATGTTACTGTGTCAGTAATCCGTGGCTCAGGACCAACCTTCCAAAAAACATGAGTTAGGATCCTGCCCCAACACCTTCCCCAAAACCCAGGGAGCAGAGGAATGAAATTCAATGACCAAAGCTGGAATAAAATTCTAGCTTTATGACCAATAAAGATCATTAAATTGCTTCTGCAGACTGCGTCAGTGTAACTCCCTGCAGTCTGCCCAACCCCCGGAGTGGTTATTTTTCCTGATCACGGCATTCCTGCTGCCAGGAATTGGAACAAGTGGCAAACTGTGGAAATGTCACCACTCAGTCCCAGAGGCCATTCACAGTTTGTCAATTATCAATTTTTGAAGGATTTCGCTTGGTATCTTCCCCTAAATGTTTCACAATGAATTCTTTCACTCTTACACTTGGCAAAGCCTTGCCCAGGGTAAAGCAGAACACAGTGCAAAGTCATCCCACTCAGGGTGATATATTCCCCACCAATACAATGGTGAGCCAACCACATCCTCTCTCTTTGAAGAACAGCATCTCAATTTTCCGCTTGGGGGAACCTGCAGCCTTCAGGATTCAGTATCAAGTTCAATAATTTCAGAGCACTAGCGCCTTCTTCCATGTCCTTTAGCCACCCATGGACCTCAGGTCATGACACATGCTACTTTCAGCACAGCCAACCCGTTTTTAAGAAATTATGGTCCCCATTAGCAGCTTTTCTGTCTGGCTCACCCTTATCCATCCCTCTGTTTGTCCAACTTGTTGTCCTCTCCCTCTGGGCTCTGTGTCCACCTATCATTGACTCCTTCCCCCTATTTTGCCCCCTGTCTTTAGTGACCATTTCCTGGCTACAATCAGTTCTGAGGAAGTGTCAGTGGACCCAAAACATTAACGCTTTGTTTCCTCCACTAATGCAGCCAGACCTCCTGAGTTTCTCCAGCAGTTTCTGTTGTTTTGCTAGATTCCCCTCTCTTTCTCCCTCGCTCCATCCACTGGGACAACAAGAGTCTAGTCATCATCCCATTATCGTAGCCTGAATGGGTTTCATCTATATCACATTAGCTTCAAATATTCTTAACAAATAACGCGATACACAGTCTACTGGACCCCGCTGGTGTTGTGACAATTAGCCTGATTAATTTTCAGTTGCTGGGTGGTAGGTTTTCTGAGCGAGTGGAGCAGACAGCACATAACATTAAAGACTCACCACAACATTTGTTGCTGGCGCACTGCTCCTCTAGTGTGGCGATCTGCTTCTCAAGAGCCTGCAGGCGGCTCAACAGAGCCTGGATCTCATCACAGCCACAGACCTGTGGGGGGATATTGATCCTGTGGGTGAAGACCACCTGGTTGGTGGGGTCGACGGTGTGCTCAAAGCTCTGGTCGTCTCTGGCCTCGTCCTGAGCCTCGAAGATGCGGGCCAGGGGTTTGGCGATGTTGGCCGAGCAGTTCTTGCAGAACGGCAGCCTGATGTTGTAGACGTGGTTGAAGGTGGTCGGGCGGCCAGATGTGGCATTGGGCAGCAGAGCCCGCCGCTGGCGGATGGTCTTCACAAAGATGCCGCAGTCGCCCCCCTCCAAGGTCACCGCCACCAAAAGGAGCAGGATCTTAAAGGCAAACCCCATCTCTGTGTTGCTGCAAGTGGGGGGAGGAGGAGTCCAGTCTTTGTGCAGGGGCCTCAGAGTTGGCTTCAGTCAACAAGGTCGCTGCGGGTTAGTGCCACGATACTCTAGAGGGGAAATGATACAATTAGTTGCGGTTGTAAAGGTATCAGCTGTGGCTCAGTGGCAGCCTCACCTCCTAACCTGTTGAGTCATGGGTTCAAATCTGACAGGGGATTCGACAACACAGAGCTATCCCCACAGTGCAGCCCCAGGGGAGTGCAGCACTGTCGGAGTACCACCTTTCGCAAGACTTACTGAACCTCTTAGGTGCCTGGAAAAGATCTCATGGTACTGTTGCAGGAAGAGGGGAGTTCTGCTCCAGTGCCCTGGGCCAATATTAATACCCCAACCAGCAATGCTCAAAAACAGATAGACAGGCTACTCGTCATGGAGCCTGTTTGTGGGATCTTGCTGTGTTTAGGCCTTTCTAACTTACATTATAACAGTGACTGCATTTCAATAGCACTGAATTAGCTGTGAAATGCTTTGGGATTTCCTTTGGAGGTGAAAGTTGATTTCTGAGCTCTCATCATTCTCTTGTTTCAGTCTTCCTGTTTTTCTTATTGTGACAGTGAGAAGCTATTTGTACATCAGCTGATGGTAAACCTCGGTAAAAGGCTTTTTACAAATACAACTGCATCAATCAGCAGGACCAGGAGGCTCCTGAGGTAAAGGAGATGGCTGGTTATGGGCTGGGATTTCGGGAGTTTGGCGGATCCACATCCCATTTGTGAATCATTGCGTGCTGATTGTAATGAAGGACTGCAATCTAACCCTTCACTAAAGGAAATCTGGGAAGCTCAAAGGAAGCTTGGCTTGGCTGACTGCCTCTTCCTGAATCCCTCCAGGGAAAACCATCAGGCCCAGCCCCTCCCCACCCCAGCTGCTCTGCATCGGCGGCTGCAACATCCTGTAATAACAGGAGGCTTTCGATTCAAACTGGAGCCCAGTCAGTCACTGGGCACCAGGTGTGGGCAGGCCACAAGAAGGTGCACTTATGTAGCACCGTCAACGTGACAAGATCGCCCAAGGCATGTCAGAGGGGCATTGTTGTTTGATACGGGCGTGACTGAGACATCATTTTGCAGAAACATCTTGAAGGATCAGAGGGAAGTGGGAGGTTGAGGCTGGAGGCTGAGGATATGACTGCCACATGGGCAGTGAAGCCCGTAGGGGCTGGCAGTGATGGCAATAGGGGAGGCTAGGTAGTGGACTTCAAAACACCCATGAGGATTTCAAAAGCGAGACGCTGCTAAACTGGGGGAGGTCATGGCTAGGTCTTTAGACAATGGCTGGACAGAACTGAGTCTGCATTAGCCAGGGGGTTCCTCGCATTTATACAGCTTCAAGCTGTGCAAGCTCCAAACACAGCCAATGAGATGGGGCCAGAGGGAGGGGTATGGTAAGAGGGGGGGGAGCATGGGGAGTGGAAATGGTGCTTTTCCAAACAGGTCAGTCCAGAAGCAGGAGCCTTTCACGGAGCTGGGAACCAATGGGAACCTTCACTGACTACGCTGATTTTCTTCCTCTCCTCCTTCAGGACCCCCTGGGCTAGGCCATGCACACCAATTTCAGCAGCAGTGTATTGATACCCTGAATGGGAAACTGGCTGAACACATCAGGGAGAAGGGAACAGCAGAAGGTGATGGTGACAGGCTGAGATGGAAAAGATGAGAGGAGGCTCATTTGGAGAGCAGGCACCAACTCGAGAGCTGTTTCTGTGCTGAAGAGAAATGGTTCATGCTCTCTGAGGCTTTCTGAAACGCAGTCCCCACTGTCATGCCCAAAAGGTGCATAGCAAGCGCGCACACACACACACACACACACATACACACACGCACCTTGCCTCCCCCCACCCCCCCCACCCCGCATGGTGACGAAATGAAGGCGCAGGGAGAGACTTGCAGTGTGGCCCAGGCCATGGGCTCCAGATGGAGGGAGTAAGGATCTCAGTGCAGTCAGTGAAGGTGAGGGAAACATGCAGAGTCCCATCAACTACCTATTACACTGCCAGCTCCATATTCTGTTCTACTCACCTCAACAGGAAGGAGGGAGAGGGGAAGGGAGATGGGAGTCAGGCTGGCGGGGAAAGGGGGCTGCAGTGAGGGTGGGAGTCAGGCTGGAGGGAAAGGGGGCTGCAGAGAGTGTGGGAGTCAGGCTGGGGGGGAAAGGGGGCTGCAGTGAGGGTGGGAGTCAGGCTGGGAGGGAGGGTACTGCAGAGAGGGTGGGAGTCAGGCTGGGAGGGAGGGGACTGCAGAGAGGGTGTAAGTCAGGCTGGGGGACAGGGAGAGTTTCAGGGTCAGGCTGCTGGGGGTGAGGCTTGGAGTCCGGGTCCAGAGAGGGGGAAGGGGAGGTGTGGAGGGCTGGATGAGATGGGTGAATGGTGAGGGGGAGGGGGAGGGTTGCAGAGGGTGAGGATTGGGAGGGGGGAACACGAGATGAGTGTTGGTGGAGATGGGGCTGAGGATGGGGGTCGGGGCGAGGTGAGGGTGAGGTTTGAGGAGAATGAGGGATGTGGGGAAGTAGAGGAATGGATGAGGGTTGGTGGGTGGCAAAGGTGAGGGTGAGGGTGGGAGTTAGGCACAGGGAAGGTGAGGGTTTAGGTGGAGCGAGGGTGGGGGTGAGGGTGAGGAGGGTTGAGGTAAAGTGAATGTGGAAATTTCTGCTTTGGGTCTCCCCTGTACACCCGATCCAATGTTTAATCTCGAAATGAACACATTTCAAACTGCCCGGATAGCTGGGAATCAAAGTGAGTACTGGAATAGCCATTTTTACGGAGAGACAGGTAGCTCATTTCTTACTGTCACTTGGCCGTTAGAAAGCTTTTGTGAATGGAATGGGTTCAGCTGCAGGCTGCCCCCTTCCCCTGATTTACTGAAAGAGCTGAAATGTCGAAGCAGTCACTTAAACAAGCAGAAAATGCTGACTCAGGGAGTTGGTACGTCAGTGTGAGCATGCAGTCGTCAATCTGACCTTTCTCTCCCTGTAAAGGAATCCTTTGTGCCCACTTAATGAGAGGGAAATGGAGAGAGAGAGGTCCTATTGAGCCTTAAGGACAAGGCCTCAATTGAGAAAGGCAGCATCCTACACAGGAGAATGTTGTCAGGCTAGGCAACTTGAAGATCTAACATTACAGAGAAAACGCAGCCGTGATTAGCCGTGAAAGAAGCAGACAGCTTGTTAACCTGATTGATTCAGGAGAGACCACCCAGTGAATCAATAAATAAACAGCCCCAAATCCACAGGAAAAAGGTGGCAATCTCATTTATTGGCCAAACATTCAACTTAATATCCTTTCCAAAGCAAGTGCCTCACATTTTGAGGTTCCTTTCAGGCACTTTTTATCAGGAAATAAACCTCTGGGAGTCCACTATAATCTGGAGTCCGCCCGTCTTTGTTCCATTAATTAACAGTGATTCCTGATCCCGATGGATATCGGAGCTTTAGGTAGAGGGCCGTAAATGTCACTTAGCGAGCTTCCCCCTGTCTTTTAGCCAAGTAGATGTTAAAACAGAGGTCTCATCTGCTCTCTCTGTTGAATAGCGGGATTTTTGACTGGCAAGTACTTTGGGGTGACCCATGGTCATAAAAGGCGTTATGTAAATGCAAAATTCTCCTCTTTCCTGTGGAATTTCACATGGGGAGAGGGTGAAGTGCATTCCGCCACCTTAGGGCACAGCTCTCTAGCGAGTCGTGCACTTTTCTGAGGCGTACTTGATGTTACAATGTTGAAAACACAGAAATTAATCCTCACACAGCAAGCTCCCTACAAATAACAGTGTGGTAATGGCTCAGTAAACTGCTGTTGGTGCTGGTTAAGTAATAAATATTAGCCCAAGGCATCATATCCATATTTTGTTTTTATCGGCTAGCTTGATGTATCTTTACATTAACGTGATTAAACTTCCTGGTATCACTGTACCTGAATAAGCCACGTTCATTTCCGTGACCAAACAGAGAGCAACAATGCACATCACTCTGTTGTCTCATCTGCTCATCAGTGCCATTGGGATAAAAAATACTTTAACCGAAACAGCCTCTAAATCTCCATGTTTGACCATCCCTTGCACCTTCTCTAGTGTTTCGCTTTCACATGACAAAGGGTTTAATGAGGTGAATTTGGAATTGAACGTTTGAACGAGGGATTGATGATCCCTGTAAAGAGCGGCCTCAGCTACCCACTTGTACAGTCACTGTGAGGTTAGAATGTATCTGGTGCTGGGGCTTAGAGGCCAGAGAACTGGTTAAAAGATAGAGACATGGTCAAGGGTTGAACACAGTCGAGGTGAAAGGCATTTTGAATATTTAATGTACCACTTTTGCATCAAATTTCTTTCTACACGTCTTGGATAAAGATGGTAACACTTTCAAAAGGAAAGGATGAATGATTAAGTAAAGAAGGTGGAAGAATGTCCAAATGTGTTTATATGTGTATAACTGTGTTTCTGCATATACAAAAGTGTGTGCGTGTATCCATGTATATGTGCATCTCTATATGTGTCCATATGTGTGTGTATCTGGGTAAGTGCATATTTGTCTATACATATGTCTATGTGTATACGTGGATGTGTCTCCAGGTACACATGTACATATATATATGCGTGTTTTTGTTTGTGCATCTGTGTCTGTCTGTGTGTATGTGTGTATGTGTATATCTGTGTGTGTGTCTGTGTGTGTGTCTGTGTGTTGTATATATGTGTGTGTGTGTGTGTCTGTGTGTATGTGTGTGTGTGTGTCTGTGTCTGTGTGTGTATATCTGTGTGTGTGTATATCTGTGTGTGTGTCTGTGTGTCTGTGTCTGTGTATGTGTATGTGTGTGTGCGTGCACACGTGTGTGTGTGTATGTGTGTGTGTATCTGTGTGTGTATATCTGTGTGTGTGTGTCTGTGTGTGTGTATCTGTGTATGTATGTGTGTGTGTGTGTGTATATACCTGTGTGTGTGTGTGTGTGTGTGTGTATATACCTCTGTGTGTGTGTGTGTGTACATACCTCTGTCTGTGTGTGTGTGTGTGTGCGCGCACGCATGTGTGTGTGTATACCTCTGTGTGTGTGTGTATACCTCTGGGTGTGTGTGTGTGTGTGCGTGTGTGGGACTGGGGGAATGGAGTACAGAAATCACACCACAGTAAACTAGGGTTTTTATGACCTTCACATTATTATGACCCTCAGCAGTACGTTAACCTTAAGACCCTCTGCCATTCCTCCCAGCTAACCATTCTTCACAGTGTATCACGGTAGTGACTGGAGATGAACTGCAACAGTATGGCAAACAGATAGATCCTCACAGAGTGCAGCAAGCACCGCAAGGCTGGGATGGAAACCAAGTTCTGTGAAGGTTGAGCAGGACCCTCAGTAGGTAGATTTATTGATCTGCAGGGGATTTGGGGCCATGGGGTGCTGGCAGGAAAGTGAAGTTTAAAAACAGGTTCAGGTCAGCTGTGGTGTCATTGAATCGCACAGCAGACATGGTAGGCTGAATGGCCAGCTCCTGCTTCCGTTTCTGCTGATCTTAAACAACATTTGGAGAGCTGCGAATAGGTCTGGGCTGCATATGAGAAAATGGATGCACAGGCACAGGGGCCCAGGAATGACTATCCTCAGCTCCATACTCCCTTATACCATTCCCACTGGGAGGAGGATGGATCTTGTTTGTACCGTTTCTTCGTTCAAGTACCAACTGTGTTAATGTTGGGGAAGTGGAGGGTGCGATAGGGTTAGGGGTGGGTTAGGGTGAGGGTGGGAGGGTGAGGGTGAGGGTGAGGGTGAGGGTGAGG
>JAHRHZ010000002.1:22097744-22168396 GCA_024137785.1 Ginglymostoma cirratum
CAAGAATCTTTCCATTGACCCAGTATTCTGCCTTCCTATTATTCTTCCCAAAGTGAATCACCTCATATTTATCTGCATTGAACTCCATTTGCCACCTTTCAGCCCAGTTCTGCAGTTTATCCAAGTCTCCCTGCAACCTGCAACATTCTTCCACACTGTCCACCACTCCACCGACTTTAGTGTCATCTGCAAACTTACTAACCCATCCACCCATGTCTGCGTCCAAGTCATTTATAAAAATGACAAACAGCAGTGGTCCCAAAACAGATCCTTGTGGCACACCACTAGTAACCGGACTCCAGGCTGAATATTTTCCATCAACCACCACTCATTGCCTTCCTTCAGAAAGCCAGTTTCTAATCCAAACTGCTAAATCTCCCTCAATCCCATGCCTCCGCATTTTCTCCAATAGCCTACCATGTGGAACCTTATCAAAGGCTTTACTGAAGTCCATGTACACCACGTCAACTGCCCTACCCTCATCCAAGTGCTTGGTCACCTTCTCAAAAAACTCAATGAGGTTTGTGAGACACGACCTGCCCTTGACGAATCCATGTTGACTATCTCCAATCAAATTGTTGCTTGCTAGATGATTATAAATCCTATCTCTTATAATCCTTTCCAAAACTTTTCCTACAACAGATGTAAGGCTCACTGGTCTATAACTACCTGGGTCATCCCTTCTGCCCTTCTTGAACAAGGGCACAACATTTGCAATCCTCCAGTCCTCTGGTACTAAACCTGTAGACAATGACGACTCAGAGATCAAGGCCAAAGGCTCCGCCATCTCCTCCCTAGCTTCCCAGAGAATCCTCGGAAAAATCCCATCCGGCCCAGGGGATTTATCTACCTTCACACCTTCTAGGATTGATAACACCTCCTCCTTACTAACCTCAATCCTTTCAAGTCTGATAGCCCGTATCTGTCTTCTCCTCTACAATATTCTCCTTTTCCTGAGTGAAAACAGATGAGAAATATTCGTTTAGCCCCTCTCCGATCTCCACAGGGTCCACACACAACTTCCCACTTCTCTCACACACACACACTCACACTCACACACAGACACACACACACTCACACTCGCACACACACACACATACACTCTCACACACTCACACTCTCACACATTCACACTCACACACACACAAACACCACTCTCCCCCCTCACACACACACTCTCTCCCCCTCACACACACACTTTCTCCCCCTCACACACACACACACACACACACTCTCCCCCCCACCCACCCACACACACACTCTCTCTGTCTCACTCTCCCCTCACGCACACACTCATGTGAATCTATAGGGTGAATTTGTATTTGCAGATACATTCTATTTTGTTTGAAAAGCACATAATTTATAGACCGTCCGTCAATGTGGCTTTTTATAAATTCCTACTTTAGAAGAAAACCCCGTCTGATTCCAAACCAAAACACAAACAGATTGTAGAGAAGGTCTCACTCTTAACATGCATTGCCTGACTTAAAATGTCACCTCTTCCTTACACTGATAAAACCTTTAGCTTATCAGGACAGTGACTTAAAAGGAACTCAGGGATTTACACATGTATATTAATCAATTAAAACCTGAGTTTTAATTTAAAACCTGAGTGTGTGAGTGTGCGTGTGCTTGTGCGTGTGTGTGTGTGTGTGTGCGTGTGTGCGCGTGTATGCGTGTGTGTGTGCGTGCGTGCGCGTGTATGCGTGTGTGTGTGTGTGTGTGTGTGTATGCGTGTGTGTGTAAAGATTTAACAGTGTCTCATGTTTGTTTAATACATCCTGATCAGTGGTATGACCCTTTGATCTTTTCCTTATAAATTCTGTGTCTGATATTACCCCTCTCACTAACATCTGAAGAAGGAGCAAGGCTCTGGAATTTTGTGTTCTCAAATAAACCTGTAGGGCGATAACCTGGTGTGATTTTTGACCATACTTAAAATCTATCAATTAGTTGTCTGTCTATTATTCATCTCTCTATTGTATATGTATATGGAGATATCTTACTTTTCCACGATAAATTTGAGACCACATTTGCACGGGATCTTCCTGTACCAGTTTGATCTACCACCATAGTGTCACCACTTGTGAGTGAGAATAAGCACAACATGCCCTAGCAACCCTTTCCTCTTCTGTCCCCAAAGGAAATTTACTAAAATGATACCAAGAATTAAGGATTCAGGGAACGGTTGGAGAGATTGGGCTTATTCTCTTTGGAGCAGAGAAGATTAACATGTGACCTTATTGAGGTGTTCAAAATTCTGTACAATTTTGACAGGATAAAGGAGTATATTCTGTTTCCACGAGTTGATACATTCCTAATTAGGAGTCACAATTTTAAGAATGTCAGCAAGAGAGCTAGGACTGAGATGTGGAAAACTTTCTGTCCTCAGAGAATTGTTCAGATTTGGAATGAGCTGCCTGGGAGACTGATGGAAACGGATTCCACAGGACGTTTAAAAAGGGAGATGGATATATATTTGCAAGTGATGAATTTAATAGCTACAGAGATAGGGCTGGAGAGTGGGACTTGCTGGGTAGCTATATCAGGAGCTGGTACAGACATAATGGGATGAATGGCCTCTTTCTGTACTGTAAAGTTCCATTATTCCATTCTTTGGAGTCTTCCCTTTCTGTTCCCCCAAGAGGGTAGACTGGACTTTAGTTTCTGCTCAGGATGGTACCCCTGGTACTGCAATACTCCCTCAGCAGTGTGCTGAGTCAATCCAAAACCTTGCCAGGCATTGCATTGGCGATGTGAGCTCTTGTGACAATTAGGATGGGCACTGCCAGAGGCAATGAATATCAGGCACCAGGCCAGCAAGACAATGGCACAGGACGAAGATCTTATTATCACTGCCCAGTGCAGGGAGATGTCAACATCAGGCACCAGGCCAAAAGCAGACCCAGAAGTACAAACACATCAGAACCACCTGCACCTGGAGGTGGAAAGGGTTAATTTTTTAAAATTCATTCATGGGATGAGGCCATCACTGGCTAGGCAGCATTTATTGCCCAGAGGGCAGTTAAGAGTCTACCTCATTGCTGTGGGTCTGGAGTCACATGTAGACCAGACCAGGTGAGGATGGCAGTTTCCTTCCCTAAAGGACATTAGTGAACCAGATGGGTTTTTCCAACAATTGACAATGGATTCATGGTCATCGTTAGATTCTCAGTTCCAGATATTTATTGAATTCAAATTCCACCATCTGCTGTGGTGGGATTCAAACCCAGGTTCCCAGAACATTACCTGGGTCTCTGGATTAACAGTCTGGCAATAATACCGCTAGGCCATCGCCTCCTCGCTTGAGATCACAAGAGCAAAATGCTGACAAGAGCAGCAAACTGGATCAGAGTGTATTCCTGGCTAGATACAGTCTCTTACACCTCTCTAGCTGCAGGCTGTATAAGTAACTGTGTGAGTTTACTATAGATGCATGTTTTTTGCAATGAAACTTCCTTCACCCACTCGGTACACTAGATATGAGGAAATGAGACAGCCAAGTCAGCTGCAGACCGGACTGTCTAGTATCAAGTGGCCCCCAGAGAGGGGCCGGAGTTTGGAGAAAGATAGGGACATGTGGTTGGCCCCAGCTTATAGTTTTGAGACAGGACAGCTGGGGTCTTGCTGCACGCTAGCATAAAGGCCGAAAGAGGAATTGCAAAGCTGGAGACCTGTCTTCACACTGACCTCCGTCATCACTCTCTATGGGAAGCCTGAGAGGGAGTGCAGCACAGACCCATCGGATTGAGACTGCGACCGTCAGACAAATAGCATAGAGGTCTTTAAGATGACTGAAGGAATCAATCTGGTAGAGATGGAGAGAGAGAAAAACTATTTCTTCTGCCGGGAATCCAGATGAAATAAGCGAGATCTTAAAATTTGAGATAGACGTTTTGTGAGTGATGCCAGGAAATACTGCTTTACACATAATGGCAGTGGAAATCTGGAACTGCCACATTCTGTCAAAGCTGGGCTCAGTTGGCAAAGTTAAAATCTCAGCTTGATAGACATTTCTTTTAGCTAAGTATTAAAGAATATGGAACCAAGGCAAGTAGATGGAGTAAGATACAAGTTACCTGTGATCGAATGAAATGATAGAACAGGCTGAAGGGGTAGAACGGCCCTTCTTAAGAAGGGCATTCAGGTGGGAAATTGAAAATCAGTGTCAAACTTCCTGAAAAAGAACTGAGGGATAGTAGGAACTGCCGATGCTGGAGTGTGAAAACTGACGTTTCAGGTCAAGACCCTTCTTCAGAAATTCTGGAGAATTCTGAAGAAGGGTCCCGACCCGAAACGTCAGCTTTCCTGCTCCTCTGATGTTGCCTGGCCTGCTGTGTTCCTCCAGCTCCACACTGTGTTATCTGAAAACGAACTGGTTGTGTCACAGATAAACGATAGGAAAAGTGAAAAACGCAATGCAACAACTTTCACAGATGTTTATTCAACACAGTAAAACATGTAAGTTTTGTCAGGAGGGTTATCAAAAAAAAGTTGATACCAAGCTTTATATAATATCAGATGACCAAAAGCTTGGTTAAAAAAAGAGAGTTTAGAAGAGAGTTTAAGTGGTGCCTTACGGGGGGAGAGAGACAGTTAGAGAGACAGAGGTACAGAAAGGGTTTTCCAGGAGTTAGAGCCCAGAAAGCTGAAAGCAATGAAAGCCAATGAGCTATTTAAAGTGTATCACAATTGAACTCCAACCTCACTGCCTCAATGACTTTGAGTGGTTAATTTAGCACCTTTTTCATGAAACCTCTTCAGGTACAGTGAACTCCGTTTGTGCTTATTGGAAGGAAGAATTGACTTCTGTTTACCATAGAGACCGGTTGGTAAATAGGGAGATAAACAGCTCCAGAGCTCTGCTTTTTAATGCCTCCAATGACTGGAATGTCATTACTGGTTTACGAGTCCCCAAACCAAGATACTGAGCAGAGCTGGAATTTCAAGATCCGGTCTGTTTGCTGTGTCCCTGTAGGCAGCCATGGCTCTGACTGGAATCCAGACAGCTGAGGTGGATATAGCTCCTCCTCCCCATCCACAGTGCTGTCCAACAGGGGGCCCATCCAGCTGGAATGTTGTCCCAAGTTCCAAACATCTCAAGTAGAATCAGGAATCCTTCTTGCACAAGGTTCTACATCCACCCACTAGGGAGTGCTCTCCAGATTCACAATCAAGACTCGGCATGCCCATCTCATGTGAACTGCCAAGACCCAATGTGAAGAATCTTAACAGGGGAAGAGATTTGTGGTGGAATCAGATGAGAAGTCTCAATGTAGCGAGCACCTTGCTCCTTCTTGTTTGCTTTCCACAAGGGCATGGCAAGATTCTCACTGGCCAGCAGCGTGATGCCAATTACAGTGAGGATTGCTTGTTACATGAGAGAAAAAGAACTGCAGATGCTGGAAACCACGGTAGACATTCAGGAGGCTGGAGGAACACAGGAGGCCAGGCAGCAGCTGGAGGAAAGGAGCAGTCAATGTTTCGGGTACGACCCTTCTTTAGGTCTCCACTTACAACATTCATACTTGTTTGGTTGTCTCTCTCTGTCTTCATGTGTGTGGATGGTTTAAGAAGGGAGATAAAGTTTCAACGTACATAGTGAGCTGTTAATCATACGTATTTCACAAGCTTCAAAATCTCCCCTCCCCCAACCGCATCCCAAAACCAGCCCAGCTTGTCCCTGCCTCCCTAACCTGTCCTTCCTCCCACCTATCCCCTCCTCCCACCTCAAGCCCCACCCTCATCTCCTACGTACTAACCTCAATGTGAAATCCACATTGATACCATTGGGCTGCAGGGTTCCCAGGCTGAATATGAGTTGCTGTTCCTGCAACCTTCGAGTGGCATCGCTGTGGCACTGCAGGAGGCCCAGGATGGACATGTTGTCTGAGGAATGGGAGGGGGAGTTGAAATGGTTCGCGACTGGGAGGTGCAGTTGTTACGTGTGTTTGCCTGCAGTTAGGATTTGATTTATTTGTAACAGATAGTTGTTAAGGACAGAAACATGGTTAGTGTTTTCTGTTAATCTGACCTCATCAGACTGATAAATTTGAAACTTGAGCACTTAAATCTTTAACTTTTGAGACGACCCAGGAGTAGTGCAGCTCAGGTCATGACAAAATGCTTTGTGATTCATGCACAGAGATATCCAGATCCTGCTTCGTTTCAGAGCTCTGCAATCTCTCACTGCTTAAAAACAAACTCCCTTCTTTTTATTCTTCCTGCCAAAATGGATAGCTTCACATTTTCCCACATAATATTTGCTTTTTCAGAGCTTTGTCCATCTTAATATTGACATCCTTTTGTGGCCTGCTTATGTCATCTTCACAACTTACTTTCCTATCTATCATTGTATCAATAGCAATGTGACAACATACCTTCCATCCTTTCATCCAAAACATTTATATAAACTGTAAAGAGTTAAGGCCCCAGCACTGATCCCTGTGGCACACCACTCATTACAACTTGCCAACCTGAAAAAAGGCCTATTTGTACCAACTTCCTGTTAGACAGCCCACCTCTTTCTGCGCCAACTTGCTGCGTCCTACACTGTGAGCATTTATTTTCCACAATAGCCTTTGATGTGGCACTTTATGAAATGTCTTCTGAACGTTCTAACTACATTTTCTCTGCAGGCTCCCCTTCAGCGCAGCACATGCTACATCAAAAGACTCTAATAGATTGTCAAACACAATTTCCCTTTCACAAAACGATACGGACTTGACCTGATAACTTTAAACTTATCCAGGTGTGCTGCTATAACTTCTTTAACAAAAGCTTCTAATATTTTCCCTGTGATGTATGTCAAAATAATCAATCTGTAGTTTCCTTCTGTCTGTCTCCCTCCTTTTTTCAATAAAGAAGTTACATTGGCTCCTTTCCAATATGATGGGGCCTTCCTCAAATTGATGGAGCTTTGGAAAATTATAACCATTGCATCAACAATCTCACTACCCATGACCCTAAAAACCGTAGGATAAAGCCCATCAAGATACAGGCACTTGTCGAACAGTAGCTGTAACAAGTTGCTCAGTCACTGTAATCTTCCTGAGTTCCTCACTCTCTTCCATTTCCTGGTTTATCATCGTTTCTGGGTTGGTTCCTTGTAAACTCTACAGTGAAGACTGATGGAAAATATCTGTTCAGGCCGATTCCTCATTTTCCATTCTTAATTCTTCAAACTCACTTTCTGTAGAAATAATACTCACGTTGTTGGGCCCATTCTTTTGTGAAATATTTGTAGAAACTCTTACTATTTGTTTTCGTTATTCTGGCCAGCTTTCTCTCGTCCTGTATTTTTTCCTCAATTTTGTTTTTTTGGCATTCTTTGCTTTTCTAAATAAAATTCTGTCCAGTCTTCAAACCGGCCACCTGTCTTTGCACAATTTGATTTTAATTTTCCTTTAAGTTTGGTACTATCTCTAACCTTTCTAGTTGACCATGGATGGTGGGTCTATCCCTTGGAGGTTTTCCTACACTTTTCAATGTACTTATTCAATGTAGGTCTGGCATTGACCTATCGTGTGGGTCTCAAAATATGTCAAATTACGTTCCTGTGACGTACCTTGAGTCATTTTACCACCTCAAAGTCACTATATGAATGCAAATGTTTATGGTACTCTACGTCTGATGTCTGATCCTGTGAAGTTATTGGGGCACAATTTGTGTTTAGTTTAATGTCGCCTGTTCTGCGCGTATGAACCTCTTGCTCCATGTCACTTGTGAGTCAACTCTCAGTGACTTCCATGTGAGGTTTGGCCTGGAATATTGAGGCCAGTCCAGGTAAGAAGTTGTTTTTGGTGGGTAATATATTTCCTTCTGGTTTCATGTCAGCTTCTGCATTGGACAGCAACAGAAAAAAAAAAATCTACCCAAAGGCAACAAATTAATAACACGGGAAACCTGAAGCAAATACTTCCAGAAGTAACTGAACCAGAAAGATTTGATGGTTAATGCTCTGGGTCTCTTGATCTTCAACAGAACTGAATTTGTAATGATAAACATTTACAGATATGGGTGAGGTTTGTCAAATAGAGAGAAAGAAAGTAGAAAAGTAAAGAACGGAGAGAATAAATAGATGCTTTCAAGGAGTATAGATGTTGCTGGCAGACCAGCACTTGTTACCCATCCATAGTCGCCCGAGGGAAGATGATGATGAGGTGCCTTCATGAACCTCTGTAGCCTCTGTGCTGAGGGATACCCACAGTGCTGGTAGGAAGGGAGTTCGAGGATTCTGACCCAGTGACCGTGATGGGGACCAGCAAGTCAGCATGGTGTGTGACTTTGGAGGGGAATTACAGGCTGAGAGATCAGTGTTGTAACCCAGGGATACCAAGGTGTAGAGCTGGATGAACACAGCAGGCCAAGCATCAGAGGAGCAGGAAAGGTGATGTTTTGGCCCTAGACCCTTCTTCAGAAATGGGGGAGGGGAAGGGGGTTCTGAAATAAATAGGGAGAGAGGGGGAGGCGGATAGAAGATGGATAGAGGAGAGGATAGGTGGAGAGGAGGCAGACAAGTCAAAGAGGCGGGGATGGAGCCAGTAAAGGTGAGTGTAGGTGGGGGTGTAGGGAGGAGATAGGTCAGTCCAGGGAGGACGGACAGGTCAAGGGGGTGGGATGAGGTTAGTACGTAGGAGATGAGGGTGGGGCTTGAGGTGGGAGGAGGGGATAGGTAGGAGGAAGGACAGGTTAGGGAGGCAGGGACAAGCTGGGCTGGTTTTGGGATGCGGTTGGGGGAGGGGAGATTTTGAAGCTTGTGAAATCCACATTGATACCATTGGGCTGCAGGGTTCCCAGGCTGAATATGAGTTGCTGTTCCTGCAACCTTCGAGTGGCATCGCTGTGGCACTGCAGGAGGCCCAGGATGGACATGTCGTCTGAGGAATGGGAGGGGGAGTTGAAATGGTTCGCGACTGGGAGGTGCAGTTGTTTAGTGTGAACTGAGCGTAGGTGTTCTGCAAAGCGGTCCCCAAGCCTCCGCTTGGTTTCCCCGATGTAGAGGTGGCCACAACGGGAACAGCAGATGCAGTATACCGCATTAGCAGATGTGCAGGTGAACATCTGCTTGATGTGGAAAGTCTTCTTGGGGCCTGGGATTGGGTTGAAGGAGGAGATGTAGGGGCAGGTGTAGCACTTCCTGCGGTTGCAGGGAAAAGTGCCGGGTGTGGTGGAGCTGGAGGGGAGTGTGGAGCAGACAAGGGAGTCCCAGAGAGAGTGGTCCCTCTGGAAAGCAGATAAGGGTGGGGAGGGAAAAATGTCTTTGGTGGTGGGGTCGGATTGCAGATGGCGGAAGTGTCGGAGGATGATGCGTTGGATCCGGATGTTGGTGAGGTGGTACGTGAGAACGAGGGAGACTCTGTTTTGGTTGTTATCGCAGGGAGGGGGTGTGATGGATGAGTTGCGGGAAATGCAAGAGACACGGTCGAGGGCGTTCTCGACCACTGAGTGGGGGAGGTTGCGGTCCTTGAAGAACGAGGACATCTGAGATGTACGGAGTGGAATGCCTCATCCTGGGATCAGATGCGGCGGAGGCGAAGGAATAGGGGATGGCATTTTTGCAGGAAGGTGAGTGGGAGGAGGTGTATTCTAGGTAGCTGTGGGAGTCAGTGGGCTTGAAATGGATATCGGTTTCCAGGTGGTTGCCAGAGATGGAAACAGAGAGGTCCAGGAAGGTGAGAGAGGTGTTAGAGATGGTTCAGGTAAACTTCAGGTTGGGGTGGAAGGTGTTGGTGAAGTGGATGAACTGTTCGAGCTCCTTGTGGGAGCACGAGGCGGCGCCGATACAGTCATCAATGTAACGGAGGAAGAGGTGGGGTTTGGGGCCAGTGTAGGTACGGAAGAGGGATTGTTCCACATAACCTACAAAGAGACAGGCATAGCTTGGGCCCATGCGTGTACCCATGGCCACCCACTCATTCTCAGGCCCTTTTTGAGCACTGCTCCCTGTTTGAAGGCCAGCAGATTGCAGTGAGATCGAGCTTTCTCCTCCAAATCCCAACTCAGTACCTCAACCTGCTCCCTCACCCCCCACTGACTGACTGTTATGTGGGGCCCTTCACTGGGCCCGGGTGGGAGTTCGGATCCCCTTCGTGGCTGAGCTCTTGACCTCTCAGATCTAGTTTGCTCGGACCATGAACTTGTGAGGAGCGTTTTGCTGTGGGATTCCATTCAGTAACAGCTGAGATTCACCAAAAGTGTTTGCGAGTTGGCAGAGAGTGAGAGCCCTCAGCTCGCGGGCCCTAGGCTGAATCCACAATTTGCTCATATTTTCTCAGTGATGCAGTGCACCTGATTTATAATCATCTCTGATCGAGTGGTAACATGGCACATCTATTTGACACGTTGAGATTTTTGTCTTTGGCATTGAGCTCAACATTCAGACCTGCATTCACATCACTCATTTGAAAACCGATAGAGTGACGTGATTCTTAGACTTAACGCCATGTTGAACTTTCGTTATCAACGTGGCTCGGTCTGGCAGTGGGTCTGCTATTGGCTGATGTCTTTGCGAACAACAAATAACCAGCATAAACTAAACCCATCTCAATCAATGGTCCTCAGGCAGCCCGCTCACCAGAACGGGGTGTGTTCAAATCCCACTCCGGGGTCCTAGGGATGGAATCCAGGCTGACGTTCCCAATGCCAGGACTGGGGGAGGGGCAGTGATGCCGCTAACAATAAACTCTGCCTGCCCGACTCAGCACTAGCAACACTTGGACCAGCCCACGAGATTGGCACAGCAGCCAATACCTTAACAATTCACTCCCTTTATCACCGATGCACAGTGCCAGCAGTGTGCGCTGTCAACAATACGCACTGCAACAAGGAGCCTTCCACAGCACTTTCCAAACCCGACACCTCTGCCACTTAGAAGGTCACGGCCAACAGATGCACCTAATGCTGACATTCTGTACATCCCCCCCGAAGCCACACACTACCCTGACTTCGAGTTGGATCACAACTCCTTCACTAGCACTGGGAATTAATCTTGGTAAACCACCTCTGTTTCCTTTCTGAAGCCTTGACATCCTCTCCAAAGCCTCGTGCTAGAATTGTCCACAAAACCCTAGCTGACATCTTCCAGGGAAGTTATGTCTTGTCGCCGTTCTCAAAGCACATTATTATTTAGAGTACTTAATCGTTGCACTTATGTCAAAGATAAGCTGTTAGGTTAATTCATTTGAGTGAATCCCACAGTCCCAGGAATTCTACAATGTTTATTTATTCCAGTAACATCTCTACAAAATCCAAATCTGGATTCAGCTGCGGCATCTAAATCCAACCTTTGGTTTGAAATTATTTGTACGCCCAGACTCGCTCTATCAAACAGCTCATGGTGTTATATATCCAGACTTCACTTTCTATGATGACCTGCAACAGGAGAGAAGCAGCACCAGGAAAACCTGAATCCATATCAACTCTGATAATACAGAGATGAAGAGGAACTTCTTCCCTCAGGACACCGGGAATCCTCCTATGCCGGAGGCCTGTGGAAGCTCAATCATTGAATAGTATCAAAATTAAAGACAACAAAGGATATGGGGATAGGGAGGGAAAGCGGGATTGCAGTAAATGAATTGTCAGGATCTAACTGGATGGTGAAGCAGGTTTGATGGGCTGAATGGCCTCCTCCTGTTTCAATGTTCCTATTTTCCGATGTTGATGGGCATCATCAGGAAGGCTAACTTGATGCGAATGGTCATCTTTGGATACTAGGCAGGCAATATCTGTGAATCTCCTTCACCACAGTGACCTTACTTCATTGGGTCCAAAGTACCTTTGGAGGTGCTGATGTTGTGGAAGATGCTCTATTTTAAAATTCAAGTCTTTCTAACTTTTTATTATTGTCAGTTGTATTGCAGCCACCCTCCTGATTTATGTGAAATCCTTGCGAGACCTTGCTGATCTTCCAGTGTGAGGTAAAGGAAACAACTGTATATTTTCACAGCATCTTCTGTTTTCATTTCAGTGTCTGTGGCTTGATCAGTTACTTCAGCACCATTCCTCTGTCACCAGGGGCCTGTGCATCCAAAACCACATCAAGTGGGTTCAATGCCAAGAAGGTTCGGCATTCAATAGAAAGACTGCTCTGTGTATCCAGAACTCAATTTTTCCATGATAAATAGTTTTCCCATCCTTCCTGACAAACTGGGCCAACATTTTCTGGAATTGGAGGATGTAAACTGGCAAAAGGCCCGACAACATTCAAGAAGCTTTACACCATCCAGGGTAAAGCAGCTCACTTTTAAAAATTTATTCATGGGATATAGGGATCTTATCTGGGCCAGCACCGATTACCCATATCTCTTTGTTATCAAACCATGTGGCTTGTTAGGCTATTTTAGAGGGCATTTAAGAGTCAATCACATTGCTGTGGGTCTGGAGTCACATGTAGGCCAGACCAGGTAAGGATGGTAGTTTCCTTCCCTAAAGGGCATTAGTGAACCAGATGGGTTTTCATAACATTTGACAATGACAATGTGGTCACCATTAAGCCAGCTTTTTAATTTCTTTATTGAATTCAAATGTTAACATCTGCCATGATAGAATTCAAACCCATGTACCCAGAGCATTAACCTGAGTCTCAGGATTACTAGTCCATAGCTGTTAGCCCAATGACATTGCCATCACGCGCTGCATCTCACCCTCCAGCTTCAACATTCACTGCCTTCAGCATCACTACAGAGTGGAAGCACTGAGCATCATCTCAAAGGTAAAATGCGACAATTCTTTGGGCTTCCTTCAGCAGCTCCTTCCAAACCTGCCACTTCTACCAGCGGGAAGGGCAAGGGCAGCAGGTACATTGCAACACTGTCTAGGCCATGCTCGATCCTCACTCGGGAATAAATTACTGCTCCTTCACCTTCACTGGGTCAAAGTCCTGGTTAAAAGCACCACATGTAACTCAGCCCCCCTCTTTCAAGGGCACATAAGGACTGGCAGAAAATCCTGGCCTTGCCAGTGATACCCACCTCCTGAGATGGATGAAAAAGTCACAGTGAGTGGGCTATCCTTTAGCTCTGGGACCGGGGCTATGATTGAGCTCAGCAGAAGGGACATCCCTTCAGCGTGAACACTGGGGTGTTGAGGAAATTAACTCCATTGTCTTGGTGTCCACTCAGCTCCAAATCTTTGTTTGGATTTGGCGTTTGCAAGATAAATTCAAACTCCCTCTGAAGAGAGAGCAACTTATTAGATTTCAGAATATACCTATTCTGGGATAACAAGGTGTGGAGCTGGATGAACACAGCAGGCCAAGCAGCATCAGAGGAGCAGGAAGGCTGACGTTTCGGGCCTAGACCCCCATACCTATTCTGGGACCTTGTTAATGACATTGTATGTTTTTTTTTCCTGCTCCTCAGAATTAGCTGTGATGCCAATTTCTGCAATTTTTGATATTCGATGTTGATGGAATGATGCAGCACAATCTATGCATGAGCCTCATGATTGCAACACTGAGCTTGATCAGTGTATCCTCCACCTTGGGACAGTCACCTACTGGTAACTATGACTAACCTCATTCCAAATTTGATATTCTCAGCCTGGTCCCCAATCTGCCTGAAGTTTATCTGAAGCTGGCAGTGTCTCTCAGAGAAAGCAGAGGATGAAGGGTAGAAGCATATAGCTCTGGGACAAGTGTAACTGAGGCTGGAGACAGAGTAGCGAAGGTTAAACTCATTACTAAACAGTTTGGGAGAGACAGACAGGGATTTCCCATTACCTCTGCGGGATATCCAATGGGCTGTGATGAATGAATTATTCTCTGGAGAGATGAAGGGGTTATTAAATACAGGTATTAAAATTCTACAGGCTTTAGGCAGAGCAGTTGTGGAGAATCTGTTCTGAATGCTGAGAAAGTCAGTAACCAATGAAGACACAGACTTAAGTTAACTGTAACAAGAAACAAGGATGAGGAGCATTTCTTAAATATGTTACGGAATGCCTGGCTTAAAGGTGGGCTGCATTCAAATTTATTTTCTAATAACTCTCCACAGGAAATTACATGGATACTTAAAAAGAAAGAAAAAGTACATTGTTAGTTCTGAGGACAACTACAACGAGACATAAGGAGTTATTGCTAAACTTGCAGGATGGCTATGCGAATGATGAACAAATATTATTACAGATAGTGGTGTTATATTTAGGTAGGGGCAAAAAGTTAGAGACCACATCATTCTTTGGTAGTCAGAGTCTAAATGGAACGAGCCGGTCAAAAGAATATGGGAGTACAGATTCAGAAGCGGCAATGGAGGTTAATGAAAGATATGAACAAAACAGGGGGATTCATTTCTATGGGGACTGGAATTCCGATTTCTGTGATATAGATATAAGGGCAATTGTATTCATTGTAGGCAGAGCATCTGTTTGATGAACCTCTAGAGCTAGAGCCAAGGTTCCAAAAGCAGGGGTAAAAGTGGGTGGCAGGTGTACTGTCATCTTCAGTCAATTTATCTGATTGCAAAGAAGTTCTTGCACGCAATTGTGCAGCAACTTTCAAAATCTTGGGGTTCACAAAACTGCTTTCCAGCCAATTAATTACTTACTTTAAGAATGTAGTCATTGGTGTAATGGAGGAAATTCTGCAGCCAATCTATGCACAGCAAGCTCCCACAAACAGCGACAGCCTTATAGTTTTTAATAAAGCACGATTGCTTGAAGGATAAATAATGGCCCAGGAGATCAGAGAAACTCTCCAGCTTATCTTCAAAATAACGCCATACAAATACCTACCTCCGATGTAAAGGTTTAAGATCTCATTGGAAAGTGTTGGCCTCCATAGTGCAGCACACCCGCGTTGTAGCACTGGGAATGTCAGCCTGGAGCATGTACTTAAAACTCCAGAATGGTCTTTAAACCCAGAACATGCTGACTCAGAGACCCTGGGGAAGGGTCACCGGACCTGAAACGTTAACTCTGATTTTTTCCTTCACAGATGCTGCCAGACCTGCTGAGCTTTTCCAGCAACTTCTGTTTTTGTGTCAATAATATTGCACTAGTTTTGGAGAGATGTAAGGTGCGTGTGGCTCTAATGAGAAGGATTTACTTAGCAAACATCCACTTTGAATATTCTGTTGGAATTGATTGCCTACTCGGATCCAGATCTAAATAGAGTCACAAGAATGAGGTGTTTTGCATAAATGGCCCAACATGTCCTTTCTCCTTCAGTCCCCACTCATTCTGAGCAAATAATTTCACACAGACCTGCCTTTCAATCTGCCCAAGTGAGTCCAAGTATGGATCATACAATGAGGACCTTCAAAAGCTCTAAATAGAAGGAAGCTGCAAGTTAGAGATTCAGAGGAATCACTGCCTCTTTCTCTTCAGTGCGCTGAGCAGCGAGCTGTCTGCAAATAGACACTCCCTCGGTGTTATTATGTTTGAGCAAAGCTCTACCTTGCCAACTCGTCTGCTTTGTAATCTTGCCGATGTGAATTGTGCAGGGTGTTACCGGTTAAAGGAGGACTCCGCCCCAATTAGCAATTTTTTCCACAGTGTTTGACCCCCATATGGAAACAATATACATCTTTGGCAGCGCTGAGGCAAGCCATTACATTGTGTTGCTGTGGCCAGAATTTAAATACTGATAAAGGCCCCAGTGCTGTGTGAAAATTCATGCAGATACTGGGCTCAGCAGACTATGGTGATGACATTGACGTGTTATGCACTTTAAAAAGCACAAGTATGCTTCACAAGGGGGAGTGAGACAAGCGTTATATTTGTGTCTGATACAAAAACTGCACTTCAATGAATCACATCGTTTGCCAAACACTAGTGTAATTTTTCCTTCCGATTTGCCTCAAAGTGATTTATTCATCATAATTCAAGATGAGATGAATTGCAGTGGCAGCTCCGTTGTTCGAGACAGATTTGGAGGGTAGTGGTGATGTTTTTGAAGCTCCACTTGCTTTATTTACCCTTCTTCAGAAACAAATAACGTCCAAAGCAGTGACTCTGATCCACGTAGGAGCTCCATGGGAGTTTAACCATATCACAGTCTGAGAGAACTTCTAATCTAGTGCCATCCTTGCCTGAGATTATCACTCCTAAGTGTGGGAACGTGTCTCCCTGGCCCAGTGATGATATTGTTACAAACTCAAAGCCAACAATTAAAAGCATTGAGACAAATAGATAGCATCCAATAGAGTGACATTAAGTGACTTAGAATAAACATGGATATATTCTGCAATTTCAATGATGTAATGCTGTAGCAGAAATATTCACATGTTCATTCTTTCCAGTTTGGCTAACCCTCTTTTAACAACCTCAGAGGTCATTATCACAACCCTTTTTCCCCAAACTCTACGCAGTGCAATTTGGAAATCTGCCTGGCTTCCTGATTTGGAATGATATTGCTATTCCTTCACTGTCACAGGGTCAAAATCCCAGATTCCCTGCCCAGCAGAATTATAAGACCATAAGGCCATAAGACATAGGAGTGGAAGTAAGGCCATTCGGTCCATCGAGTCCACTCCGCCATTTAATCATGGCTGATGGGCATTTCAACTCCACTTACCCGCACTCTCCCCATAGACCTTGATTCCTTGCAAGATCAAGAATTTATCAATCTCTGCCTTGAAGACATTCAATGTCCTGGCCTCCACTGCGCTCCTTGGCAGTGAATTCCACAGGCCCACCACTCTCTGGCTGAAGAAATGTCTCCTCATTTCCGTTCTAAATTGACCCCCTCTAATTCTAAGGCTGTGCCCACGGGTCCTAGTCTCCCCACCTAACGGAAACAACTTCCCAGCGTCCACCCTTTCTAAGCCATGCATTATCTTGTCAGTTTCTATAAGATCTCCCCTCAACCTTCTAAACTCTAATGAATACAATCCCAGGATCCTCAGCCGTTCATCGTATGTTAGGCCTACCATTCCAGGGATCATCCGTGTGAATCTCTGCTGGACACGCTCCAGTGCCAGTATGTCCTTCCTGAGGGGTGGGGCCCAAAATTGGACACAGTATTCTAAATGGGGCCTAACTAGAGCTTTATAAAGTCTCAAAATTGTGGGTGTCCCTACACCACATGGACGGCTGTGGATGACTAACTTCTGAAGGGAAATTAGGGATGAGTAACAAATATTGACCTGGCAGCTACACTCACATCCTTCGCACAAATATTGAAAAAAAATGAAGCCACTCAGGATAAAAAGACGGGAACTTGGTTTCTGCCAATACCATACACAGCAATGAGACTTCAGTGGCAATTCATTGGTCGTAGATGCTTTCAGAACTTGAAGACAATGCGAATGGTGTGATATCTTAGACTAGAAGGTCTGAGCATTTAGTTATACTGCCCTCTTTGTTGGGATGATATAAATACTAATCGAGTTCCAGATGAGCTGCATCAGCTGAACATGTATTAGTCTTCCTCAGTGTGATAACCGATAGAAAGAAAATGGTAAGACAGGGTTAGAATTTAATACTTTATTTTATACTATTTTGTACACTGTAGAAGATTTTTGGAGTTTCTGAAGTTGGTCTTGAGGAAATTGAGGGATCGCTTTGTTTGTGACTTTCACATTCAGAAGCACAGTGAGTCAGCACGGTACTTGTTGGAAAATGACACTGAGACATATTTAGGGAAATAAGGAAACTCCAGCCTAACAAAGAAGAGCCATCATTAAAAATGAAAGAGAATGAATTGGGCTCAAATTAATGTTTTCCTTGCCTTGATGGGGCCAGATGCTCTTGAGCTATATCCAACTCAAGTTGCTGGTAGGAATCCAGTATCAAGGATTATTGTGAAATTAACGAGGCTATGGTATGACTAAGAATGAAATTGCACTTGAGGGTTTCATGAAAAGAAGCAGCTGCCAAGTGAGACTGCTGAAAGTTACATTCTCGAACTGAAGAAACTCTCTCCTCGCTGTGGCTATGGCATAAACTTAGAAATAAGCTTTACAGGCTTGCTTGTAGGAGCCCTAAAGAATTATAAAGTCCACAGCAACCTTCCGAGCAGAAATGGAAGGAAACCAGCAATGAGGCGACCACCATGTAGGTGGAAGCAAGAGACAGTGTCCTATCTCAGGGGAGTTGTACCCTAAGGCAACAGAGCCGGCCTCACCAGATTTCCACAAGGTCCCAGTCAAGTCTACGGTCTCAGAATCAGGATGTTAGATGCCACTGTTGCAGCAACTTAATTATCTCCTCTTGCTGTCTGTGGGAAGTTCAGTCATAACTGGAAGGCTTGCAAAGAGCAGAAGAAACAGTGAGGCTCCAGGTTGCAGATCTGCATGAGGCTGAGGTTATGTTGGATCTAAAGCTGGTTTAGGAGTCTACTAATCCTCAGACGCGCTGATGATGTGTATGAAACAGAAGCCAATGTTATGGAACAAGAAGATCCCGAATTGTACTCAGCCAGAGCACAAGAATAATAGAACAGGTATTTTGGAAGTAAAAGGATTAAAAATATAATTCCAGATCCCGCAGCAGAAGTGAGAGTAGGAGCTCCCCAACTCACATTTATGGTTAATACAGCTGATGCAATAGCTGATAACTTGGAAGGAGAATACAAGAAATTCCTAAGCCACATTACTGGAAATGGGTGTGAAACTGACTGCTTATTCCAATAATTATATTCCAGTATTAGGTGAAGTTAAAGTGGGGTTTCAATACATCTTATTACTTGTCATTGGTGGGAATGTCAGAAGGAACAAAGGCTCCTTGATGGGAAGGAATTGGCTTGTGAAGATACAAGTAAACTGGCCTGAGCACTTTCCAGTGGGGAGTGGGAAGAGAATGTCTGACATTAGCAATTGCTCAGAGAGTGCAAGGAAAGCCAAATAATAAATATAGTCATCAGTATGCTATTAAATATCATTCGTCAGTCGATCAGACTCGTGCAGGCAGACATTCTCTCAAAAGATCTTGTGATGACTGATTACATTTTAAATCTGAGCTGCTCATGAATTACCTTCCATATGGAAATGATGGGAGCCATACCTGCCAAAGACTTTGTGAAAAACTCATAAGGAAGGGATGTTCAGTAAAGTGCTCAATTAAGGTATGAATGAATGGTCGATCTAGAGGGGGTGATGATGAAGTGTAAGTCAAGGCTGGGTATATTTTATTCACTGGGTGGGATGTGGAATAGGGGCATTGCTGTCTGGGCCAGCATTTTTATTGGCTATCCCTAGTTGCCCTTGAGAAGTTGCAGTTACCGTGCTGTGGGATGACACACATTGCCCTTAGGGAGGGAATTCCAGGATGTTGACCCAGTGAAAGTGAAGGAATGCTGATGTATTTCCAAGACAGGCTGGTGAGTATCTCAGTGGGGAACCTACAGGTGGTGTTGTTAGGGGAACTTCATCGAGACAACAAAGCGAGAGTTCATCTGAAAGCAAGGAAACGTGGTTGGCATCCAAAAGCAGGTAGTGTTATTGAAGAGTTGGTGAAAAACTATGGAATACATTTCAGAATGAGTTATGATGCATCCAAGTTCCATAGCTTTCCACATTCAAACACAGGAAAACTATGAGGACGTCAACATGTTGATTTCTCTGAAGCGGAAGGGAATGAATTTTTTTGATTTGTTTGATAACTCCAGGGTAAATGTTAGGAGCAATTTCCCACTTGCATGAGCACATAAGCAATGGTGAGAATGCAGTGAAACTGAAAATATCAGATTCTCAACACTGAGAAAGTGATTTCTAGCTTTCCCCTTAGGGTTTAGCCACTAACTTTCGGAGATCTCACTCATGAGCAGTGACTACCTTGTTGCTGTGCAGTTGTATCTCATTAGGAGCTAATCTCACCTCATTTCTATGTGGCTCCTTTTTTCTCTTTCCTTGGGAAACCGGACAGTGATAATTCCCGGTGTGAAAGTTAGAGCGTTGATTTGATGCACTACTCAGTCCAGACCTTCATCCAAATGACAGATCCACCATCACCACCGTTTCCCTGCATGCTCCTTGGCTTCTGCCCTCTTGCACCCCTTCATCAATGCCAGTGGGCACTGCCAGCTGCTTGCAGACCAATTCACTCACCACCTCAGCTACCAGGGCTTCACCTGTGACAGGCAGGGTCATTTCCTCGTTGGCAGCTTCTACACTCAGACACACATAGACATGCAGCTACACAGGATACCTCTTCAGGCTGGTTGCTTCCTTTCCTGGCATTCCTTCAGCTTGACTTACCCGCAGGCTGCCAGCTTCTGGGACAAGAATTGTATTTGTGCTCGGAAAGGAGGGGCAAGCTACATATTGGAGCACAGCACTCGACAGAGTGGTCATTTCACTGTGTTGCCCCGTGCTCTGTCAACATCACATCGACCACGTGAGGCAGTATCTGTGACAATAAATGACAGTGTCTGAGCGACAATGCGGGCTGCTCCGGGTTGGGCTGGAGAGGGATTGCTGTCAGGCAGGGTGTCCTGCTGCTGTTAATCTGGGGATCATCCCATTCCACAGTATGGGCTGGGCCCAATCTTCCTTGCGATGAGATGAAAGATGGATTGAATGGGATGAAAAGAGATGATTTTGGTGGTTCAGAAGCAGGAAAGGCGGTGGAGTGACACCAGGGAGTGAGCAGGAAACACAGAAGGCAGGAAAGGGGTTAGTCATTGGGGGAGGGAGAGCTGTTGAGTGGACACGCTGCGTGGAATAGAGACAGCTGGACTCCCTGACAAGAGGTGTGTGTGTGTGTGTGTGTGTGTGTGTGTGTGTGTGTGTGTGTGTGCGTGCTAGCAGAGTGAGGGAGAGAGCACTGGCCCTGTCAGGGTAAGCAAGCAGAGAGAAGGTGCTGCTACTCAGCCCTGTGGAGTGCAGAAGCTATGTGCCTTCCTCCCTGTGCCATTGCATGTTCTGCTTTGCACTAACTACATTGGGCTATCACAGCCCAGCTTGCTGCATATGTTGAGTGGTCTCCTCTGTAAGTCAGTACCACCTCCCTCTTCATCAGGCTGCCCCCTCAGCCTATCTTCAGGTCCCTGTGGTGAAGTGAGGGGCTAACCTCTCTCTGGCAAAGACAATTCGGACTACAGGATGATGGTGAGTTCCTGGCGAGCAGTGTCCCAGGGACCATTATCCGAGGGAGCAGGATCTGTGGGAGCAGTATCCAAGGAGCAGTATCCGAGGGAGCAGTATCTGTGGGAACAGCATCTGTGGGAACAGTATCTGTGGGAACAGTATCCGAGGGAGCAGGATCTGAGGGAGCAGTATCCGAGGGGCAGTATCCGAGGGAGCAGCATCTGTGGGAACAGTATCTGAGGGAGCAGTATCCGAGGGAGCAGTATCCAAGGGACCAGTATCCAAGGGAGCAGTATCTATGGGAGAAGTATCTGTGGGAACAGTATTTGTGGGAACAGTATATGTGGGAGCAGTATTTGTGGGAGGAGAATCCGAGGGAGCAGTATCCGAGGGAGCAGTATCCGAGGGAGCAGTATCTGCGGGAACAGTATCTGAGGGAGCAGTATCTGTGGGAGCAGTATCTGAGGGAGCAGTATCTGCGGGAACAGTATCTGAGGGAGCAGTATCTGCGGGAACAGTATCTGTGGGAGCAGTATCTGTGGGAGCAGTATCTGTGGGAGCAGTATCTGAGGGAGCAGTATCTGCGGGAACAGTATCTGAGGGAGCAGTATCTGCGGGAACAGTATCTGAGGGAACAGTATCTGTGGGAGCTATATCTGAGGGAACAGTATCTGAGGGAGCAGTATCTGTGAGAGCTGTATCTGAGGGAGCAGTATCTATGGGAACAGAATCTGTGGGAGCAGTATCTGTGGGAGCAGTATTCGAGGGAACAGTATCTGTGGGAACAGTAACTGTGGGACCAGTATCAGCGGGAACAGTATCTGTGGGAGCAGTATCTGTGGGACCAGTATCTGTGGGAACAGTATCTGTGGGACCAGTATCAGCGGGAACAGTATCCGAGTTGCTGTGGACTAAGTGTTAATGAAGGATGAGTAATATGAACATTACAAAGCCCTGCCAGTGACTGGCGCACATCATTCGGGTCCATGTGATAAGTGTCAGACACCAATGGCATTATGAATGAGATGAAGGGCAGATGATTACTGAAGAGAAATTGCAATGGGCCTTGGCAGACCAGGCACCATGAAACTCACCCAAAACCATGGAAATATTGAGCCTATTGATTCTATGCCCAATAGCACAAGTGCCATAAGAATTGGGGTTTTGAGAAGTTACTTTGGAATGTAAGTCTGGCTCGTGGTGTTGGTGTCATTTAACGGTCCACAATTTATATCAGGAGAATTTGAAATATTTCTGAGTACGAATTAATTCAAACACACACATTAATAGCAACATGTGTCTCAGGATCAAATGGTGATGGTGTGACATAAAGAAGAGTACATTCTATGAATGAGAAATATTTGCTCGAGGATAGACAGCAATAGCCATGTTTTCATTTGACTCAGGCTTGGCAATCTGCTGTTCACTTCCAAACTGACCCCACAGTCCATAATAGTTAACGCATTAGTATTGAGACATACTCCATGGCTAAGGTTAAGCTTAGTAACGGCTTAAATCAGCAACCAGTGAGGGAAAAGCAAGAGAAGGTGAATAAAGGCACAGCACACATAAAACCGAGAGAGTTCAGCACTGGGGCTCAGAGTTAGTGCTGGAAAATCACCAAAGTGATTCGGAAAAATATGAATTTGGAACGTTTGTGTATCGACTCGGTGCATTTATTGCAGCGTGGAGAATGATTACATCTGTGTAACTTGGATCATTTGGTTGAAAGGGGAAATCTAATAAAGGGAAAGCATGATAGGCCTCACACAGAGGACACGACAATTCAACGTGAAAGTGTGACAGAAACCTGGATGACAGAATTCACCGGCACAGAAACATGAATCGGAATCTTTGATTAAGACAAATTAATCACTAAATTGAGTTGGTAATCAAAGTTCGGATTTCACACAGTCATAGAAGTGGCAAGAACAGAGGCAGTTTAATGTAAGTGGATGAAGACACTCTGACAGTAAAAGAAAGAAAAGTTTGAGCTTGCAGACTTGCTCGCCAAGCCAATGTGTTTGGTCGCAAATGTTTTGTCACCCTGCCAGGTAACATTGTCAGTGCGGCTCCGGTGAAGCATCGGTGTTCTGTCCCATTTGTTATTTATACCCCTCGGCACAGATTTAGTAGTTTCATGGTGGTGTCCTGCGATGCCTGCTTACTTGATTCACCCAGCAGTGTGGCAATTGTCTCTTTGACTAGGTCGATGTTTATGGATGTAAACAGTGCTGTTATGTCAAAGGATATCGTCATCTCGTCCTCTTCTATCCTGGTGTCCGTGATGATGGTGAGGAATTCCTGGGATGAGTGGATGGAATGGGTAGTGTTGTCCACTAAGCGTTTCAGTTTCTTTTGTACTGTGCCCCACAACCCAACATATACAAACAAATTAACAGAACACCAATGGGATCCCCGATAACAGGACTGATAGCAGAAGCAGTAATGTAAAGGTTAGAATGGACAGCACTCCCCAAAATACAACCCAAACTTTGGGCTCGATATGTAGGTGACACCTTCACGATGATTAAATACACAACACTAGAAGATACCTAATAATGCATAAACAACATTCTTACTGGGATAAAAATCATCACGGAAGAAGAGAACAACAACTGATTACCTTTCCTGGACATAATGGTAGAACGTAAAAACAACGGGGAATTCCAGACTAACGTATATAGAAAGACAACACATACAGACCAGATACTCAATTGCACTAGCAACCACCCAACGCCCACAGAAGGAGCTGCATCAGGACACTATTTAAATGAGCCACAACACATTGCAGCAACCCAGAACTACGCAAAGCAGAACAGGAGCACTTTTACAGAGTCTTCAAAAGGAATGGATACCTGAAAAGCACAATCCACCATTACCTCCAAGACAGGCCACAACAGGAAGACACAACACCACCAGACTGACTAATCACCCTACCATATATCAAGGACATTTCAGAGATGGCCACAAGACTACACAGATCCCTAGGTATCAGAGTAGCCCACAAACTGACAACCACCCTACGACAGCTACTGAAGAATGTAAAGTATCCCACACCCAAAACCAGCAAACCTGGTGTAATATACAAAATACCATGCAAGGACTGTGAGAAACATTACATAAGCCAAACCAGAAGAAAATTGACAATACAGAGACACGAACACCAACTAGCCACCAAGAGACACGACCAATTCTCACTAGTGTCACTACACATGGAGAAAGAGAAGCATGAACTCGACTGAACACATCGATAATCGCACAAGCCCAACAGTGATACACCAGGGAATTCCTGGAGGGCTGGTGTTCTAACCGGAGCTCCATCAACAAACACACTGAATTAGACCCTGTGTACAAACCACTGAGAAATAAAACTATAAGAAATACCAACCAGACCGGCAAACAAGGGATATACGTAACAAATGGGACCGAACACCAACGCTTCACCGGAGGCACACTGATAATGTTACCTAGCAGGGTAACGAAATATTTGCAACCAAACCCATTGGTTTGGCGAGGATGTCTACAACCTCTGCCACAACCCAAGCTACAAATCTTCTTGAAAACTTTGAAAGAATAGTTTAATTGAAAATATGTAGTAAAGAAGAAGACACAAGTTTCATTATGTCTTACCAAATGATATTTTTCACATACCAGTGTAAAAAATAAAGCTATTTTTTAATTGATGTTTATTACCCATAATGGTCGCATATGTTTTACCTGCGGTTACGGCGAACGCAAATAAACAACTCAAACTGCTACATTTCAGGAAGGCTAAGAGGTATGACAGCAGCTGGCCAATGCCAGTTGTTTAAGGAGCTTCTCAATTCCTCACAACTAAAATAGATTCCAGCGAGGAAGAAAGATGGTAAAGGGGGGGCGGGGGGCATAAAACGCATTCATGGCTAAACAAGGAAGTCAAGTTAAAAACTAAGGTGGTACCATATTGTGAAGGCCAGTGGCAGGCTGGAGGACTGGGAAACTCTCAAACATATACAACAAACAGATACTAAAAAATTAATAAAAACAGCTAAGGCAAACTACAAAAGAAAACTAGCACAAAATATCAAAAAGGATAGCAAAAGCTTCTATGGGCATATAAAAGGGAAGAGAGTCACTAAGGTGGTCCCTTGGAAGATGAAACTGGAGAGTTAATAGTGGGGAGCACGGAAATGGCGGAGAGGTTAAATCAATACCTTGCCTCAGGTCTCAGGGTGGAGGACAATAGTACCATTCCTATTGGAACGGGCAAGTCAGAGGCAATCGAAGGGGAGAACTTAGAACAATCAACATTGATAGGGAAAAGGTACTCATCAAGCTGTTAGGATTGAGGGCAGACAAGTCCCCCAGGCCTGATGGCCTACATCTTAGGGTATTAAAGGACATGATGGCAGAGATGGTGGATCCATTAGCTACAATATTCTAAAATTTCCTGGACACAGGAAAGTTTCCAGTGGATTGGAAATTTGCTAATGTAATACCCTTATTCAAAAAGGGAGGGAGGCAATATGTGGGAAATTACAGACCATTTAGTTTAACATCTGTTGTTGGTAAAGTGTTAGAATCAATTATCAAGGAAGCAATATTAGGACATTTGGAAAGTCAGAAAGTTACCCAACAGAGCCAGCATGGTTTATGAATGGCAAATCATGTTTGACCAATTTTCTAGAGTTCTTTGAAGATGTAACAAGCAAAGCGGATAATGGCGATCCTGTAGATGTAATATATCTGGACTTCCGGAAGGTGTTTGATAAGATGCCGCATAAAAGGTTAATTCACAAAGTTGGATCATATGGGATTAGGTGTAATTTATTAGCTTGGATTCGTGATTGGCTGATGGACGGAAGACAGAGAGTTGGGATAAATGCTTTTTTTTCTGGATGGCAAGAATTAACTAGTGGGGTGCCATAGGGTTCAAGCCTTGGACCCCAGGCATTTACAATCTACATTAATGACTTGGATACAGGGATAGAAGGCTCTATAGTCAAATTTGTGGATGACACAAAATAGGTGGGACGGTAAAATTGCAATGAGGAAATAAGAACCTTAGAAATGGATATAGATAGCTTAGGAGAGTGGGCCAAAATGTGACAGATGGAGTTTAACATGGATAAATGTGAGAGTCATGCATTTTCGTTGGAAAAATGGGAAGGCGAGACCTCAGCGTGCTCCGGTGCAGAGGGATCTGAGTGTCCTCATTCAGGAGTCACAGAAAACTAGCACACAGGTCCAGCAGATAATAAAGAAACTGAATGGAATGTCGGCTTTTATAGCTAAAGAAATAGAATATAAAGGTAAGGAAGTATTTTTGCAACTATACAAGGTTTTGGTGAGACCGCACCTGGTCCCCTTATTTGAGGAAGGTTGTGGTGGCATTGGTGACAGTTCAGAAGAGGTTCACTAGATTGATCCCAGAGATGAGCGGTTTGTCATATGAAGAGTGATTGAACAGTTTAGGCCTATACTCACTGGAATTTAGAAGAATGAGGGGAGATCAAATTGAGGTATTGAAGATGATAAAAGGTATAGATAAGACAGACATGGAGAAGACGGTCCCTCTTGTGGGGCATTATAGACGACAGATAAGGTGTAGCAAATGTAAAACAGAGTTGAGGAGAAACTGCTTCTCCCAAAGGGTTGTGAATCTGTGGAATTCACTATCCCAAAGTATGCTGGGACAGTGAGTAGATTTAAGGAGGAGTTAGGCAGAATTTTAATTGGTAATGGGTTGAAGGATTATGGAGAGCAGGCAGGAAAATGGGGATGAGGAGCATATCAGCCATGATCGAATGGCCGAGCAGATTTTGATGGGCCAAATGGCCTAATTCCCCCCTATATCTTATGAATTTATGAAGGAACTGGTGAAATTGGTTTAGCTATACTATATTCTGGGGAATGATGTACATGTACTATTGCACATTTTAACATACAGTATTTTTTAAAAGTAGGGAGGGAGTGTGGTACATTGCATGATCTGAGCATTTTCAAGTTGGCCTCACTGCTGCACCATCTGTTGGGGAGGTGTAACTACACGTAGTTGAACGTTTGCTTTAGTGCAGTACGGAACAGCATCAATGCACGTACCTTCTGTGAAAATCAAACGCCACAGGGAAGAGAAAGAATTAGAATTGCAATTAACATTAGAATTAGCTTTATGATAACGTACTCAAATGGGTACAGTGAAAAGTTTACAAGTCGCCACTTACATCACCATCCTAGGTACAAGGTAAAGTTCTTAGGGAAAAAAATTAGGAAAATAAAGAAATAAAAAGTCCAGCATTACAGATTGTGGGAATAAATTAGAGAATTGAGAAATAGAACATTTAGAACAAGAGTCCTTCCAATGCCATTTATGCTGGCAGTAATAATAGTGTCTCCATACCAAAAAAGAATTGATTGTGCCAATGGCTGTAAATGGATTCAGTGGTAGACTGAGTCCAATTATGTTCTAGTATTTCCTACAAGCAACAACTAAGTTGTATCCTAAGGTTTTGCTGAATGAGGAACTTATTGGTTGAATTATAGACTTGGGGCATTCCAAGTAATTGTGGGGAAACAGCAGAAACGAAAGGGCCATTGGCAGTGTGGCACAGCAGCAGCGTGCTGGGTGCCTCACCCAGAGGGTGATGGATTGAAACTGTCCTCTGCTAGTTGCATTAACAAAATGGTGTTTGTCACTTTGACAGTAATGTGGCACAATGGTAGTGTCCCCACCTCCGGAGCCTAAGAGATCTGGATACAAGTCTCACTTACTTCAGAGCTGTGTAACAACATCTCTGACCAGATTGATGACTTACACCTCCAATTGGGAAATCCAGGTGCAGGCTTACATTTGTGTAGGGCCTAAGATGGCCAAAGTAGTGCTAATGTGGTTACTGGTGCAATGTAGGAAACATGGCAGCCAATTTGCACACAGCAAGTTCCCACAAATAGCAATCTGTTAACAGACAGTTAATTTATCATCTTATTGTCAATTTAACAATAATCATTAGTCACAACACAATCTTTGACATGAATACACGTGGATGGAAAGGATGCAGTTTAATTTCTCATTTGACAGACAGCACTTTCAACAATGCAGCGTTCCCTGAGTACAGCACTGGAGTGCAAGCTTAAATTTTAGCATATACTAGTCTGGCAGGGAAACAGAACCCATGACCTTCTGATTTAGAACAACAACCCACTGAACCACAGCAGCCACCACAAGTGTGGTGAGAATGTGAAACTTGTGACCACACATATAAAAACAGTGAATATTGTGGATGTGCATAAGGAGGAAGGTGGGTTGAGCTCATTAGAGAGAAAGGAATACTGTACAAAGATATGCTGATGAGGTTGATAAGGTTATAGTCATATGAGGGAGTAGATATCGAGGAATTGTCATTACCAGGGAGCTCAGATAGATGGAGAGACAATTTGCAGTGAAAAGTTGAGGAAACAGGGATGTTCGTGATTGCTAACATCACAGAAAATAGTTAAGGGGCACAGATTTAAGACTGAGATGAGTAGGGATTTCTTCTCTCAGAGGTTTATGAGAATTCTTTGCCACAGAGAGCTGGGGAAGCTGAGTCCTTGTGTATGTTTAATGCTGAGGTAGATAGATTCTTGGTCAGTTGGGGAATCGAGGGTATGGGAAAGAGCAGGAAGGTGGACTTGAGGAGAGTCAGATCAGCCTGATGATTGGCACAGCAGGTTAGCTGCTGGTGGTATACAGAGACTGTGCACAGTGCAACAATATAGTGCGGATGGACTAAGTGCTTTTGGGGGGAATATTGTGTGTTGTAATGCCAGAACTTTGTATTGTAATAGTGGATATTGCAGTAATGGACAATAATGTACAATACAGCATTAATGTATCTGTAGAAATGTGCAGAGTGAAACTCCTATGCATACAGCAGCAATGCTACAGCAACAATGCATGGTATGTTGATGGTACACGGTGAAGCATTGTATACCGTGATGCGCCACGCAGCAATAATGTACATGGTGAATTGCACAATTGCAGGGCACAATGCAGCAATGACGCATGGTACAACAGTAATGCATGGGGCAGTGATGCTGGAGCAATAGTGCATAGTGCCGCAGTACTGGACAGTACAACAAGACCGCATGATGCGGTATCAGAGCACGTTATAGCTACAGCATTCACACAGCATTAGTACACATTACATGGATAATGAACAGTGCAGCAATAATGCATTGCACAGCTAGAGTGAACCATGCAGCAATCGTGCATGGCACACCAATAGTGAACGGGGCAGCAGTGTTGCACTGTACAGTATTACATGATGCATCCTTTGTGTAAAACCTTTCTATTTGATTTCCCTTGAAAGTAAGTGAGCTCCAACTGGAAGATAAGGTCCCCTGATCTTCCCATGAGAGGAAATAATCTCTCCTTATCTGCTGTGTGCAACCCACTCATCTTTCTAAACATTTGATCAGATCAGCCCTCACTCCCCAGTGAAAACAAGTCAAGTTCATATAAACCTTTCTGCGCCATGATACGAGAGGTTATGACCTTCACACCTCCGAGATCAGACTATCGCCTTGCTGTCGAAGAGTCTTTCTGCCTCGTTAACCTACTCTAACTCTGCGCAGACCTGGGAAGACTGTTTATTAAGATTTTCATTTCTGGTTTCCAATATTTGTCCGTTTTTATCTCCCATTTCCGCCACCTGTTTTGCTGCACACCCCAGATGTTAAAACGGTTTGCAGCTTGTTCCCCTGTCTGAAAGAATGAATCACCACACTAATGTTTCCCTGATGTTATTTCGCTGAATGTTCCCAGATTCCAATGTGCAGCACAGGTACACAGCCTGGACTGACAGATACAGTGAATAAACCAAATCATTGAGACTCTCAGGGGCTGTGAGGTTTGCACAGAGCGGCTGGATTAATTATGGTCTGTCAGGTGCTGGGGAAACCCACTTCCTAAAGTATCAGCTTTGGCTCAGCTTCTGAGTCAGGACAGTAAGTTCTTTAAACCTCACTCCAGAAACTGGAGCCCATTATCCAGGCTGAGCCCACCAGTTGCAGTACTGAGGGGACTACTGCTCTGTAGTTATTCAGAAGAGATATCCTGCCTGCATTCTAAGGTGGGCACAGAAAATCTTAGCCCAAATGAGAAGGGGGGGGTGAAGGGTGTTTTTTGACACCCATATTGATGCTACACCCAACGTCAATTAAACATGTTATTAAGTGCACTACTACGCAGGAGCTGACTGTGTGCAGATTAATTGCCATGTTTCCACTTTACAATAGCAACTACATTTCAAAAAGTACTTAATAGGCTGAAAAGGATCTAGAGAAGTATTGGCCCATTCTGACTCTAAACTACATGGCTTTGTATTGTAGATGAATACAACAGTTAATGCCTGTTTTCCACTGGAAAGGGAATCCGCGGTGTCTGATACCGGCGGATGATAATCTCAGAGATAGTGGGAACTGCAGATGCTGGAGAATCTGAGATAACAAGGTGTGGGGCTGGATGAACACAGCAGGCCAAGCAGCATCAGAGGAGCCGGAAGGCTGACGTTTCGGGCCGAGACCCTTCTTCAGATCTCCACCTAATCTCCACCTGATTCTCCTTCACTGGATGCCTCACCCTCTTTCAGACAAACCAGGAGCACAGGGACGTCACAAACTTTCCACCTGCCCTGCGATAGTTTGTGGGATTAACCAAGCCAGCAAGTCTTCCCACAAAACTCTGCAGTAAAGTAGCCACTCAATCATTGGCTGCTCCTCCAGCTGTTTTAATGGCAGCATTTACACCGTTAATGGGTAGCAGAATTTCGAGGCAGCGTGCCCCACCAGATTAATAAGCATTGAACACTCTCAAACAACCAGCCCAGTTTATAACCGCAACCTCAAAATCTTACAGCACCCACTTCACTGGGCAGCAATGGGATCCACTGATCTACATCAGCTTGTGTTTACTGAAAGGAGGTACTCCGTGACTAACAAGATTTTAAATCTGGCAAACCATCAGGGAGTTGATCAACGTTGGATTTATAGATAGATAAAGGGCTTTTGTCGCGCAGTGGTAGTCTCCCTGCCCCTGAGCCAGGAGGCACAGGTTCAATCCCACCTGCCCTAGATGTGTGGCATAACATGCCAACCAGGATGATTACAATAACCGTAAACAGTGGCAGGATTATGGCTGGAGGCATTTCTCTGGGAGTAGGCAACAGTTGATTTGAAGTGATGAGCCTGGTGATGCTAGTTTGAGTTGGCTAAACCTCTGTAAGCTCCTGTACTGCAGAGTACAGTAAATCAATGATCAGGTACACCAGGTTGTAGCTGTGGAGGGAGGAGTGAACTAGTTATCACTGAGGGACTACTGAAGCATGTTGTCATAGTCAGGTCTAAGTAACTCAATAGAAACCAGCAGCCTGACGCTGCATTGACAGACTTACTACGTGAGAAGTAGCAATATATAATTGTCAGCAATGGTGATGGTGAGCAGTCAGTGTTTCTAATGGTTAACTGGGATAAAGCATATCAAAGGTGGAAACAGCTCTCCCAAAAACTAGCTCAGGAATAATGGACCGAATGGCCTCCTTCAACACCTTAAAAATCTATGATTCTGTGATCCATGGATCACACAGCTGGGATATATAAGGGGCATAGGAGAGAATTCATGCACACACATAAGCACGGACAGCTGTAAAAGCTGACATTCAGCACGGCAGGGAATGAATCAGAGCTAATTGAGGCTGACCAACAAACCTGTGTATTTTAACGGGCACAATCGGTATATGTTATACGCACGATACAATTGCCACACACATACATTCGTTCGCAGTGCCCTGCCTGGTCTGGGTTTGTAACCGTGACAGGATACAAACCTGGAAGTCTTTCCGCAGCCTTTTCTCCGTTCAGGGCTTCCTTTTTCCACAGTCTGAGCCTGGCACATGGCAGTGTGGCTGGGGTCTGTACGAGCTATTGTGCAATTGCTGGGTGGAAATTTGTGTCTCAACCCTGAAATGGTCTCACAATGAGTTCCCAAAAATTTCAATTATTTAACCATTTGCAAATCAGCCTCTCAGCCCTAGTCATCCAAATCTTACAGTGCAGAAGGAGGACATTCACCCCATCAAGCCTATATGTTGGTGAGGCTCTAAAACCAGACTCACCTACGCTCTGTCTCTGTAGCTCTGTGAAATTTTCTTTTGTAAATATTAACCTAATTCCCTTTGGGAAGTTTGTGCTTCCACCACTCTTCTCAGGCAATGAATTCCAGAGTCATTCATTTAAAAAGTCCTCATCTTTCCTCTGGTTTTGACAATTACTTTTCTTATGCAGAAAAATTATTTTAACAATAGCGAAACTACCCCTTGAAAAAATATTCCTGTCGTTTAAACTTCTATTCAGAATTGACTTAAACAATCCATTTCTAGATCCCCAGATGTTAAATCCCCCTTCTTAGAAACAGCTGTCAAAACTTTTTCACAGTCTGTTCCCCAAGCGTCCTATACAACTTCTGGCAAAAATGCACTTAAATGAACAGCAACAGAAATTGTTCCTTTCACTTTAGTGGTCGAGATCAGAAACACAATTTGAAAAATCTCGATTTCCCTCCCTTTCAGGAAAATTATTCCCAGCTTGCTTTAAGGAGAATTCAGGTGCATATTTTCAACTATTAAAGCTGACTGGAAAATCAGAAACGGTGATAACAGAAAAAATGTTCTGTTAACAGAAAAAACAGAGAGAGACAGAGAGAGCTACATTTGTATCATTTCAAAACGTATTTTATAGACCCGAATTTGCTGGCTTCATCATCATAATTTTAAGCAACTGAAGTGCTTTTTGATCAATATTAGCTGTAATTCTTGCCAAACACTCAGGTCTCTTACCTCAGTGGCAGGGAAGAGTTGAAGAGCTGATTTAGGTCTGAGCTGGCTGATTGTAGACTCTGACTGATGCCCTGACTGTCAAATAAATTCCTTCTAACACAGTGAGATCAGCAAGAAGGCTGCAGGCTTCACACACACACACAAACACACACACAAACACTCCCTCTCTCACTGAGACTTCACCCATGTGATTTCAGCCAGTGATGTCATTGAGGAAATGCCAAAACTCATTCATTGGTTTGAACTATTTTGCTGAGCACTGTCCACTCTGTCCTCCTACTGCTCCCCTCTCCCGTCTCCCCCGCCCCATCTCACCACCCCAGGCTGGGGAAAACAACCTGCCTTTTACCCTTGGAGAGGCTAGGCAAGTCCCAAGTGATGGCTGCTCCTCAAAATTTTGATCAGCTGATGTTTTACGAAGTGTTGATTTTTCAGGGTTGGGTGAGACACTGCTGAACCCGGGGAAAGTGACTGGCCCGGATGGAATCCCCGGCTGTGCACTCCGATCCCGCATGGACCAGCTGGTGGGAGTATTTGCAAACATCTTTAACCTCTCCTTACCATTATCTGAAGTCCCCACCTGCTTCAGGAAGACCACCATCATCCCAGTACCAAAGGAAAATCATGCAACGTGCCTCAATGACCACCACTCAGTGACTCTGGCCTCATAAATATGAAGTGCTTTGGCAGGTTAGTCATGGTTCACATTGACTCCAGCCTCCAAGAAAGCCTTGATCCTTTGCAATTCGCCTACCTGTGCATCAGGTCCACAGCAGACACCATCTCGCTGGCCCTACACACATCCCTGGAACATCTGGATAACAAGGACACCTACGTCAGGCTCCTATTTATTGATTACAGCTCCACCTTCAACACCATAATATTTCCAACAAAACTTATCTCCAAACTCCAAGACCTAGGTTTCAGCTCCTCGGAGACAGTAAGGACTGCAGATGCTAGAAGCTAGAGTCAATAAATGTGGAGCTGGAAGAACACAACAGGTCAGACAGCATCCGAGGAGCAGGAAAGTCAACGTTTCAGCCCGGAATGTTGATGCATCACAGCTTGGTACGGCAACTGCTCTGCTCAAGGCCATAAGAAATTTCAAAGCGTTGTGAACACAGCCCAGTCCTTCACACAAATCAGCCTTCCTTCCATTGACTCCATCTATACTTCCTCCTGCTTCAGGAAAGCAGCCAGCATAATCAAAGATCCCTCCCACCCCGGTTGTGCTCTCTTCCACGCTCTTCCATCAGGCCGAAGATACAGGCGTTTGAAAACAAGTACCAGCGGATTTCAGAGCAGCCTCTTCCTGGCTGCTATCAGACTTGTGAATGGACCTCTCATGTATTAGAGTTGATCTCTCTCTCTGCACCTTCTCTGTCACTGTAACAAACTGCATTCTGTTCTATTACCCAGATGCACTCATGATCTGCCTGGTTAGCAAGCAAAACAATACTTTTCCCTGTATCTCAGTACATATGACAATAATAGATCAAATCAAATCAGTCACTCAGCAGTTAGCACTCGTAATTGAAAGGCTGCAGGTTGAGATCCCTCAGCCCAGAAACCTTAGCACGTACTCCAGACTGACAACTGCCGGTGAATGTACTGCAGTAGCCCTACACTGTCAGAGGTGCTACCTTTCTGAAGAGGCCTACCACAAAGTCCGATCTTCTGCCTTCTCAAGTTGATGCCACAGCTCCCTTGGCATGAGGCTGAGCAAATGTGTTCTCCCTGGGTCATTCATCATCCTCCAGCATCATCCCCAAACTACATCAGATTATATGGCTGTAATCACGAGGCTATCATTGAGATCCCACTCTTGTGCAAACTGGCTGCTACTCTCCCTATAGCGCAACAGACTTTCCTTAACTGGAAAGCACTTGGAAACTCACTGACTTTCCAAAATGCACCTTCAGAATGCAAGTCATTCTAGCCACTTTACAACATTCCTAACAGCAAATACATGTGAAATATAGAGGAGATAGTAGGTCAGGTGAGCAAAACCTTGATCACAGACAGAGGTTTGTTCGGGGTGTCATAAAGAGGAAAGTGAGGTGGAAAAACGCAAGGAAGGAATTTTACAGTTTACATCCCAGGTCCTACATCGGGAAGAGCAGGATAGTCCAGGTCAGCTGTTTAGGAATGGGCAGAGGACGTGGACATATCGTGCCTTGTGTCTCCAGACAGTCAGTGTGCTGGGGAAGATGATGTGATACATTAGAGGGAGGGGGGTGAAGTCGATGGGACACTGCAGTGTTCAACAGGTTTACAAATCAAAGGCAATTAGATTGTTAGTTGCAGAATCCAGGGTGATGTGGTAAAAGAATGCAATGAAAGAAGCTCCGTGGTCAGATTGCTGTTGTCCAGATGTAACTGGTAAGCACAGAGGACATTGCACGGTTTCTGGTGGGTCAGCCAGCTGACAGACTCAAGCTGGGAACTAGGCTCTTCTCCATTTCCAGCTGACTTACTGAGCAGTCCCCGTCTAGACTGTGGTGTCAGCTGCAACCCATTGAGGGTCACTGCATCAGAGTCTGAGTCATCTGGTTTCAGGTCCCACTCCACACTTATGCTCCAGGTATATTTCTGGGTGGCTGTGGCACTGTCAGAGGTGCCACCACTAAGGGGGGGTTGGGGGTGTTGTGAGGGGGGTCGGGGGTGGCTTTATGAGGCCTGTCAGGAGGACACAGACAACCCCATGACACCAGTGTGAAAGTCACAGCTATCTTCCTTGGTGAAAACAGATGACCTGGTACATCATCTCACTGCTGTTTGTGGGATCTTGCTGTGCATGAGTAGGGTGCCGCCTTACTTCCATACTGACAGTGAATGCTCGCTCCTCATTGGCTGTGGATGAGGAGAAGCTTGTTCACTAGAGACAGAGTGAACCTTTGGTGATCTATACCCTAGGATGATTGTGGATGTCCTGAATATCTTTATGGCTGGAATGTTATCTCAGGGAATGAAGAGATGTAGGCAATGGGCAGGGATATGGAGTCAAGGCTGAGGGTCAGCCAGCAGCATGTTGACTGGTAGAGCACGCTTCATGGTCCAAAAGACCTCTTGCTGCTGTTGTTAAATAAAGTTTGTGGAGGTCCTGTGTTAGTGAAAGGTGATGGATTGCACGCTGATGGGATATCTACACCGGCTCCACTGTCCATTGTCCACCATCAAATACCATGCCAAAATAATAGACTTACTTGGGACCCTATTCCCTCACGCTCAGGCTGTTTACAAAAACAACTCCTGGGATTGATCCTGGGGAAAATTATAATGGCGGGTAACAATCCAGTCACTGTGAGGTGGGCCATTCCCTGTCACTCAGACACATTCGGTTATTAATGTTTGTTTCTCCGAGCTCACTGCTTCCAGACCAACTCTTACCTCAGCAGCTTGTAGCCCAAGCAGTGATTCCCTGGTTTGACAGCAGTTTGATGAACTGCTGAGAGACTATGCCAGTTGGCAACTTCTTTCCATCACTTTTCCCTAATGAGTCATTCAGCAGTTTCAGTTAAACAAACATAAGCACGTGTTCTACATGCTGATGGACATCCTAAACGTCAGAGAGTGACACAGTGATCACTCCCAGCAGTACTGCCCGACGGAGACAATGTCCATCAGTCACCGCTGCCCACAAGCAATGGGGGGGAATGTAACCTCCTTCCTGCATTAGCATTCTGTACAATCGGAAGAGGCATAATCTGCAACATTGGAATTCTGTGCAGTGAGAATGGATGGGAATGAATGGAACCGACTGGAAATCTGCATAATAAATAGAAAACACTGAACCCATTGGAACTCCATATAACACAGCTCAGGACTACCCCCCAGTCAGCTTCTGGACTGGCCATTTGTCAGCATCATTGGGCAGTGCAGAGGCAGCTGGTATAAAGCTGACATCTAGGTATGCTGTACAATCTAGCACTGCTTGCTTCTCTGGGACTTAAACCCATCTCCAAGAATATTAACTTGAAGCTCTGAATGACTAGCCCGGTGACATCAATGGGAGCCAGTGAGGTGGAAGCATGGCCCTGGATTGCATTCCGTCTTTCCCCTCACTCAGCCCCAGAGCTATAAACCCAGCTAACATACTGCAAAGCCATGTGAACCCTCCAGTGCAGTGCTGAGTGAAGGAAGCTGTGTGAGGTGGGATGTGCACTGTTTGGGAGAGAGATTAAACTGAGGCCTCTCTCAGGTGGTTATAAAAGATCCCAAGGATGCGAGGGTCTGTGAGAATGCACAGGAAGAGTTTTACAGAATTGGTTCACGGAGAAGGGATTTTAGGCTGGCAAGGCAGGGTTGTAATTCCAGGCATGAGGGTAATTGGCTGGACAGAAGATGATGACAGCTGGAAATAATGCAGACACCGGTTTAAAAGTTTTAGCGAGATATGCAGGGAGAATGAACGATGATGTTTGTAATGCAGCGAGTGATACTGGGCAGGAATTCACTGTGATGAGCAATTACTTCAAAATGCAGTTTGGTGAATGTTTGGGATGAATAAATAGATGGGGTGTGAAGATACATTGGCCTTTGGGTCTCACAGGATTAATTTACACAGAGCCAGCCCGTACTTGATGAACTGAATGGCCTTTCTCTATGCTATAGATGGCTCTGGAGTTTTCCTTTTCTTATCGTTTCAGGCTAAATGCGCTTGGTGGTGAATAATTCATCAATTCCCACCCCTCTCCCCCCAGCCCCCTACACATCCACCAAACCCTGTCCACCCCTCCAGCCCCCGCTCGTCCGCCACCCCCTGTCCACCCCCTGCCCTTCCCCACTGCTGAGGAACCTCGCCATAATGCCTGACAATCAGCTCAGTCAGAGTTGATCAGTGAGCTTGGGCAGCGCTCTCAGCAAACCGCAGGCCTCCACACTGGCCTCTGGATATTTACAGCCGCTGCTTGAGGCCTAACCCAAGGAAAATCCAGCAGCAAGAAGCTGAAGTAAGTTTCATTCCCTTCCTGTGGGGTGGGGAGAGGAGTGGCAGGGGTTCCAAAACAAGCATTCCCACCCCGCCACCCCTCCACCATTCTGTGGTTGTCCCGAGATGGGCCCGTTTGGGAGCCATCCCCCAACTTTGTTGGCAGGGCACCCTGGTTTCCCAGTCAAGAAACCCAATGCTTTTCTGTGTTTCTGGAGAAGCACGTGGTTGGGGATATGGCAGACTCAAGCACTTCAATGGCCATTGATCGACAACTAAAGGGCCTCAACTGGTGATTGATCAAGAAAGTCACCCATGGGCCTTCTTGCCCATATCTCAATAAGTGGGGCTGAGTTTCTCGCCTGGCCAGCTCAGCCCATCATGTCTGTTTCCTGTAAGCTCCCTCACCACCTTCTTCATACATCTTGGACTACTTCCATGAAGAATCAGGGTGCCTCTGGTATCCTGGCCAATATTCACTGTTGAAAGCAGAATTTGTGTTCGGTATTGGATTGCTTTTGAGGGGGAAATGGCACCATGTACAAATTGGCTACAGGGTCTCCTACATTACAACAGTGATTATGTTTGCTATATGATTGAGCATTGGCTGTAAAGTGCTCTCAGATGTCCTGAGGCCAAGAGAGACACAACAGAGAGAGAGAGAGAGAGAGATGCATGTTGCTTCTTCACAGCGAAGTCAGGAAAATGTTCATAGCTGCCATTAGATAATTAAGCACATGATCACTGACAGAGCTTTAAGTGGATGTTTTGACCATGATGTAGGAAATATTTATCTGCCGTGCCAGGACAGATGTGATTATCTCACATGTGGGCCGTCACTGCTGGGGAAATATTTTCCATATTTCCACAGCCTGCAAGACAACAATAAACCTCCTATAATATCATTGACACACGGCCCTGGGCACAATTGTTGTGAAAGGGTATAACTGGGCCAAACTGAAGGAATAGGTTTCACAGAAAGCTAAGCGATGATCTGAGGACAATGAATGTCCCTGGAAAGGATTGTGAGTTCAGACAATCTCACGCGAGTCAGTGTGCCGCAGCCTGGGCTGCCAGGAATCTTTATTCAATTTGAGATTAAATTGTTCACTGTGGGGCTCCCAGCCCAGTCTGAGGCAAGTGACATGCTTGATTGATAGATTCAGTATTCTTGCAGTGTGAACTTTTGCAGATTGCTGCACACATAACAATGCAGTCTGACAGATGACCGTATTCTCCGCTAATTCCAAGCAAGGTCATGGAGAACAGAAAGAGTGTTCCTTAGGCTGTCCTTCCTTAACTGAGTGCACTTTCTAATGATTACACAGCGACTTGGGGGCAGGAAGAGCTGTATCTGACGTGGAGAAACTAGAGAGAAGTCAGTATTGTCCTCCTGAGTGCAGAGTGGGTGAAGAGGACGATTAAATATAGCTGCGCAAAATGAGGAGATGCTGATTGAGTAAGTGTTCAGAAGCTGTTTCACCACAGCACCATTATTAACGGCAGGAGGACAGAGACTCAAGGTCATCGGTAAAAGTCAGGAAAACAAGGAGGACATTTTAATGCAGCTAGTTATTGTTGTGATCTAGGATAAGGTGTTTAGAGGGCTGGTTGGAACAGACTCAATCATGGTTCCAATGTCAGCATCCTGACTCCCCCAGCACTCCATTCCCCACTCCCCAATGTAGCTTAAACGCTGCCCCATCCACGCTGACAAAGAGTCGTAACGTTAGCTTGTTGTCTCTCCATGGATGATGCCTGACCTGCTGTGATCTGCAGCATTTGTTGTTTTCAATACAGATTCAATAGTAATTTTCAACAGGGAATTGGATAGATACTTGTGGCTTGCAGGCGATGGGTTAAGGACAGGATTAATTGGATAGCTCTGGCAAAGACCCAACATGGGGACAATGGGCCGAATGCTCTCTTGCTATACGAGACAAGGCCTAGAAACGCCCCTGGCCCGTTCCACATGTTGGCAACAACGACTGTTTGGCCCTTTGTGATTGAGACAGACGTGCGTATTCTCGTGATGAAGCAGGAACACTGAGAGGGAGAGTCTCCAAAGTCAGGGACTTTCTAACAGGCCGTGGCTACAGACCTGGACAAACACGGACAAAGAACCCAGTCAGAAATCCCAGCCCAATGCTTGCTTCAGCGTTCTGCTCAGGCAACGATGATAAACATTGGCCTGTTTGTAAATGTTCCGACACCACCGCCCACGGCACTGACGTGCCTGCCCGTTGTGCCACCCCTCCCTCCCAGAACCACGCGGCAGCATCTCTCAGATGCCCACAATCTTCCCACTGCCCCCACCAGTCCTGTTTGACACTGAGTGTGTGTCTGTGTTAAATTGCCTGAGCAGTAACCAGTGAACAGCAAGCCCCTTCACAGCACCTTCCCATGAGCTGGTTTCAGGCATTCTGCTGACACACTGAGTTCACACAAGTGGAGGGAGTGGGAGTGATGTGAATGCACTGTGGCCTCAGGCACAGAGCAATTTTGGTTCGAGCAATTAATCTGGTGCCAGTATTTCATGATCTGGCAACAACAGGGGCTGGACCAGCATTTATTGCCCATCCCTTACTGCCCTCAGGAATGCGATGGCGTGCCGCATTCTCAACCACTGGGATAGTGGGTGACCCACAGTGGTGTTAGGGATGGAGCTCCAGGATTTTAACCCAGCAACACTGCAGGATCGGTGATATCTTTACAATCAGGATGGTGGACTGTTGTATCCCTATTTTCCCTGGGTTTAGAGTGTGCAGTTAAACCTCACTCCAGCAGGAGACATAATGAAGTGTTTAGAGCACAGACAAACCAGCCCCTGCTGGTGTGTATATTCCACCTGAGTCTCCTTCCACCTTTGTTTCATCGAACTGCATCAGCATGTCGCCCTGTTCCTTCCTCGTCATGTGCTTGTCCAGACTTTTTTTAACATCGACTGCCCTCTATCTCATAAGGCAATTGATGGTCAACTCTGCTGATAAACTGCCCCCAACCTTTTTTGATTGATAGATTCTCGATGGATTGATTTTTATTGTCATGTGTACCGAAATACAGTGAAAAGCTTTGTTTATGAATGGTACAGGCAGATCACAGCAGACAAAGGATGTACAGATCAAAAAGACTGAGAGGCATACAGGTAACGTGGCAGGTTACATTATTTGAGGCTAGAGAGTCCATTCAATAGTCTGATAGCAGCAGGAAAGAAGCTGTTCCTGAACCTGCTGGTGCGTGTGTTCAGATTTCTGTATCATCTGCCTGATGGAAGAGGTTGTAGGAGATCAGTACTGGGCTGCGGTGGGTCTTTGATGATTTTGGCCATCTTTCTGCAACAGCGAGCTGTGTAAATAGACTTTTACCAATATCTGGGCAGATACCCTCACAGTGAACCAGAGAATTTGCATTTTTTAAAAACTCTTTGTGGGATGGGGGCATCGCTGGCTGGGCCAGCGTTTATTGCCTGCTCCTAGTTGCCCTTGAGAAGCTGCCTTCTTAAACAGCTACTGTCCGTGTGCCCTTTCCCATTCAGTTTCCCAGTGATTCAATTTAAAAAAAAAACAGCAGCAAAGTTTTAGTCTTAAAGAAGATAAAGGCCAGTTTACTGCAAAATGACTACTGTGGACATTCGAATAAAAGTGATAGTTAATAGCTAAAAAATGCACATGCAAAGGCGAGGCATCACTCAGGATAAAAATAATTACCAGGATGAAAGGAAGATCGCTACAAACCCCTTACTCCTTGAAGTTTTCCCTTTAAAGCTTCAGTGGTTGAATAGTCAGTGATTGCCTGTCCAGGGGGACTGTAGCAGGATTCTAAGGGGGAACACATCATTTTTAAGGTTTTAGCAAAGAGGGAAAGATAGTGTTTCTCCCTCAAAAGCCTGTGTTTATGACGCTTGCAGATTGTCCGGACTCTCAGCAAAACAGGAGTTGATTGCAGAAGGCTCTTAAAGCTCAGATTGGCTGAGAAGCCATCCCACTGATATCCCTTCAGGACCTCCCTGAGCAAAATGGCTTTGCTTTTATCACAAACCAACCCAAATAAGCGCTATTGCACTTTTAAATGATCCATTGCCTACCAGACAAAGAAATTCATGACTTTGAGGCCCCTTTCTGTTACTTGTTCCCCTGTAGGCTTTGAATTCTCCCACCTTTAGAAGGCCCCTTGTGTTATCAAAGAGTTAATCAGATTCCAATGTCTCTCTCTGTGGTTCATGTTGGGTTTTGAACCAAACAATAGACAATAGACAATAGGTGCAGGAGTAGGCCATTCGGCCCTCTCTCCCTATTTATTTCAGAACCCTCTTCCCCTCCCCCATTTCTGATGAAGGGTTTAGGCCCGAAACGTCAAGTTTTCCTGCTCCCATGATGCTGCTTGACCTGCTGTGTTCATCCAGCCCCACGCCTTGTTATCCCTTAATGTCAGGGAAAGTTGGCTACTACATTTCGAAAGGACTTTTAAAACATAAATTACAGGCTTGGTTTTCACATTGAAGATTTTAAAGCAGGAAAATTATTTTTACTTAACAATCTGCAGTAATAGACATACTTGGTAAAGATATTGTGTTAATGCTCCACAGTGAAATGGGAGTGTCATCTCCCAGACACTTGGCTGTATGATATGTACAGAGATCAGGGGCTGTTCGACTGTGAGGGTCCCTCCCTTAACTTCTGATCAACAAGTAACACAAAGTACCATGTTGGCTAGAGGCTTGCTTTCAGGAATCTTAGAATCCCTGCGGAGTGGAAGCAGGCCATTCAGCCCATCGAGTCCACACTGACCCTCCAAAGAGCATTCCAACCAGACCCACCCCTTACCCTATCCCTGTAACCATGCATTTCATAGAATCCCTAGAGTGTGGAAACAGGCCCTTCGGCCCAACAAGCCCACACCGACCCTCAGAGCATCCCACCCAGACCCACCCACCTATAACCCACCTAACCTACACCTCCCTGAACACTGGGCAATTTAGCATGGCCAATCCACCTAACCTGCACATCTTCAGACTGTGTGAGGAAACTGGAGCACCCGGAGGAAACCCACGCAGACACCGGGAAAATGTGCAAACTCCACACAGACAGTCACCCAGGTTCCTGGCACTGTGAGGCACCCTGTTGTTCAGAAAGATGGCAATTTTAGACATTATTCCAACTTTGGGCCACACTCCAAATTATTTTTTAGGCTTTTGCACCAATAACCCTTCGACTCTCCAAAGCTATCCATGAGGCAGTGGAACTGTTTGTCCGGAGCTGGGAGTTCTGATCATATGTGCCAGTGTGTGTCACACATCAGAGCACGCTGCATGTTCAGGGGAGGACAGTCTCCATTGGAATTATAGACCAACTTTAGCCTGAGACCACGGGGGTTCCAGATTCCCTGTGATCCCCACGTGACACACAGCAGGGAGACTGGGTGGGACATTGGGTCAGACACTATCCCGCTCTGGGACTGGGTGTATAACCAGAGACATAATTCTCACCTTGTTTGTGGAAAAATACAAGAAAGAAAAACAATTTAAAAGTCCAAATGCATACGCAAGTATAGCGTCCCCTGTGAAAGTGACATGGAACAGTGGTCACTGCGAGAGGACACAGTTCAGCAACAAATCTTCACAGCCTGGTCAGCACAGACGTGGTGGGCCGAAGGGCCTGTTCTTGCGCTGTATTGTTCTATGTTCTCCGTAACTCCGAGAACCAAGCGCAGACCGTTTTGTGGAGGATTGAGCAGAAACACAGTCAGAATGAATAAAGGAACTCTCTCTGAACTCTTGGAGCCCTTGGACAGAGCTCCACGCTGAGGGAACGAGGCAAGAAACTTCTTCGAGTCTGCTGACTTCCTGCGGGATGCTGACTCAGTTTCATTGTACCTTCGATCACAGCTGCTGTTCTGGAGGCTGTCGCCAACAGAGAAAGTGTGACATTAAACACATCTGCTGCAGTTTGAGAAGGAAAGCCTACCGAGAGCAATGCAGGAGAATGGGGGTGGCGGATGGAAGGGGCTAGGTTGGGAGAGATAGCAAGGAATGAGAGTGTCCTTGTAGCCAACCAACCCAGATACAGGCACACAGTTGGCATTGGTGGAAGCTGCCATAGTTTCGAGCAAGATCTGTCACTGACAAATTCATGGCCTCCCTCAAATGCCCTTTCAATGACCCCTTTCCCCTCCCATCCCAGTTCCCATGGAATTCCCGCTCGTGTTCGCTCTGAATGAGCCAAGATTCCAATCAATAACAAGGATAGTTTCTCTCTGCAGGACTCTCTGTCTCCAACTTCGTCATGTGTTAACAGGAAAGGTTCTCTTGCTTTCTAGAATGTTCCTTGGCATTGTTCTGCTTGTTGGATGTGGGTGGCTGTGCTGCATCAGGCTCTCACAGGCAAAGGGCCCACTGTCAGCTGTTTGTGACTTTCCAGGCCAGGCTATAAAGTTGTGCTTGTGTGTGTTCGAGTGGAGTCTGCACACAAAAGATGCACACGCACACACACACACACACACACACACACACATATACATACACACACACACACACACACACATACATATACACACGCACACACACACACATATACACACACACACATATACACACGCACACACACACATATACACACGTACACACACACACACACATACATATACACACGCACACACACACACATATACACACACACATATACACACGCACACACACACATATACACACGCACACACACACATATGCACACACACACACATATAAACACACACACACATATACACACGCACACACACATATACACATGCACACACACACATACACACGCGCACACACATATACACACGCACACACAGTTATACACACACACACAGACAGACATATACACATGCACACACACATATACACACGCACACACGCACACACACACATATACACACGCACACACACAAATATACACACGCGCACACACACACATATACTCACGCACACAGACACACACATGCACACGCACATACACACGCACACACACACAGACACACACACATCTACACACACACTCGCAAACACATATACACACACATGCACACACGCACACACACACATGCACATACATGTAAATAAACACGTGAATGTACAAACATGCAGCGCACACACATACACATTCGGGTAAATGTGTACATACACAGAAATACATGAATATGTAGACATAACCTCAGATATGTTCATTTCTAATGACGTGAATATATACATATGAGTATTTACACACATCAATATGTACATATGCATTGGGCTCCGTTTTTCACATAATTTCCATTCAAAAATATTGCCTCGGTGAGAATAGCTTTTGTTTCAGTTTGGTGCCAAGTTTTACACAGTTTTCTTTAATCTTTTCATCTTTGGCAACCATTTCCTCTCATCCTGCTGCTTCTTGTGAGGGTCAGAATCCAGGGAGTCTTCAAACTGCGACACTGTCTAATGCTGAGTGATCTTCCCTGAGTGCCTTTTCCCTCACACATGGTAATTGTGTGCGGATTATTTTCACCCTTTCTCATACACATGTACAACGTATGCTGGGAAGGTGCGTAGGGTACCTTCCTGTGGCACATGTGGCACTGGACAATAGGCAAACTCATTTCCCCACATCATCATTATCACACAGGCTGGTGTTCAAAGCACCAAGTGGGGAACCACTTTCAGCTCATTACCCGGTGTGTACATAGCACGACATGAACACAACCATTCAGGAGGAATGCGAATGGCAGGTACAGTCTGTACAGTATATGCCTATTACTCAGTTCATATTGTACCTGTCTGTTTACGAAACTGGACAGGTTGGTTAGCTCAATTGGCTGGATGGCCAGTGAGTGATGCTAACAGCATTGGTTCAATTCCTGCACCAGCTGAGTTTACTGTGAAGGACGGTCTTTCTCAACCTCTTCCTTTAACCTGAGGGATGGTGACCCTCAGGTTAAAACATCACCATTGTCTCTCTCTACTGAGCGAGCAGCCCTATAGACTGGTAAGTCAATGGTGACTTTACCTTACAGTACACGTACAGGAGCTGTTACAGAGAAGCACATATGCAGTCTACGCAGAACCAGACAGGAGTGAATTATTAGCTTGTTCTCCAGTCTGTACGTGTACAAGAGCTGATACAGAGAAGCTGATGGGCTGTACAGTATGCGATGGGAGTAAATCATTATTCTTTACTTAGTGTGTAGCCTATCCACGCTGATATCCTCAGTCATGCTCAACATGATCCACTGCAAAAGAAAACATATTCAAGGAAATACCTGAAAAGTTTCCTCAAATTTAATTTTTGTGGGGAAAGGAATAAGTGAAGATTGTAAACATCTAAGTCTACGTTTGCACAGCTTCGAACAAAACGGTCAGTATTGAAGTGTAGCAGTTGGATAGAGCCCAGAAAATAGCGAACTATAAAACACACATAGCTAGGTCTGGAGGTAAACTCTGTTTAAGGACGTGTTTCTGACTGGAACGTATAGCCTTTCACATTGAATGGACTTCAGGCTAAACAGGAACAGGTCTGTGTAGGGAAAACTCTGCAACACCTGAAGGGAAATGTATAAACCTTCCTTGTTCCCTGACAAGCCGAGTCAGTTTCAGCTCAAATTCAGTACCTTTGGGCTTGCTGTGGGCCTCAGGCTTTTGATCTTTATAAGGCCTTGAAACTTGCATCTTTGGAGCCCTAGCCTGGTCTCGCCTCTCAGTTTTTGCTGCACGTGGCTTTAGTAATGTGAGTTATGGCCATCCCTGCCTTCAGCCTCTTTGTACCTTGGAAAGATCTGAATGAATGTCCATCTGTGTGGATTAAACCTGTGAAGTCAAGCAATGGCCACCTTTGCTCAGAGCCAGGGGAGCAAGGGGAGAAAATAAATAATCGTTTTGAATTTGTCAGGAGGATATGACATGATCCACAACTGAGCTCAGAAAGGCAAAACCAAGTAAAAATCATGAATGAGGTCACACTGGGTCCACCTCGTCTCGTTTACTTCAAGATAGAGCTCTTGCAGGATCAGTGATCTCATTTCCAAGGATTCCTTTCTCGTCCCCCTGGGAGGACCGGCTTTCACAGGCCCCAATCCCTGTGTTTAGGCCTGTTCCACATGTAGCTGTTGCTAACCTTCCAGGATTGGCCTAGAGTGGATAAATGGAGTCAGGTCCAGGGCATTGCTCCCACCAGGGAGTTAAAATCATTGCAGAGAGGGGAAAGAAACAACAGTCTTTTGTGTTTTCTTTGAATGCTTCCGCTTATTATTTTTGCAAACTTAGAGCTGTCCAATGAAAGGGATGCCTTGGCTGACAGACAGGACTTTGTCCAATCAGATAAGGAGGGATCTGTTCATATTCTGATTGGCCTTAGGAGCGAGTAACTCCCAGCAAGGATGGTCACCCAGAGCGGAGCCCTGAGGGGAGGTGTGCTGAGGGTGGGGTTATGGGTTAGGAGGTCAGCTGATGAAGCCTGGGGGATACATCTACCCAGAGTTAGGCAATCTGTAGCCACATGGAATGGCAGTCACATGACAGCTGGCACACCGCTCACTCAGTGGTGGCAAAAGATTCCGAACACAAACCCAAAATGGGAATGGGATGATGGTCCCACGTTCACCCCAAAGGCTGGGAGAAAATGAGGTTGGCCAATGATCCAATACTGTCAGAAAAGCAGTTCATTGGTACCCAACAAGAATGGATCTAGTTCTCAAGCATGCACCTACGTACTGATAGCACTCTCTGTGGGCAGCACCTTTCTCCAGGGCCAGCCTGCCTCCCTGCTAAAGACAGTACCTTCCCAGTTGCAGGAGAGTGGGAGCTTGGCTCATTTTAATACTCAGTTGGCACTCTAGCTGGGAATCAGGGCTCAAGGGCTCCATTCTGAAGACAAAACGTGTCATGGTGTCACTGAATTGTAACAGCATAGAAGGAAGCTATCAACCCGACGTGTCTGTGCTAGCCCTCTTGACATGCATTCTCTCAAGTTCAGGAGAGTAAGGGGATTAAGGGGATCTCACTGAGGTCTTTAACATCAGAGATGGAATTAGTGGATATAAATAAGGCTGGATCATGAGGTTGGTCCACCATCAACTTCTCAGAAGCAATTAGCGTTGGCAATAAATAACACAGGTCTAACCATTGCCACTCCCATCCCATGGAATGGATATAAAAACAGAGGCTAGAATTGCAATGGGACACAATGAATGGGCTCTCGCCATTGATGGGAGTCTCGCAGGCTGTGAGGTAGAGCTCTCTGTGGCTTCTTCATTGTGTGGGATGTGAGTGTCACTGGCAGCAACACTGGAGTTTATTGTTGATTCCTCAGTTACACCGAGAAGCTGCTGGCGGTGAGCCTTTAACTGCAACAGCTGCTGTCTTGTTTTCTTCATAACAGGTTTGAGTTGAACTGAGTGGTTTCAGAGAGTTGGTGTGGCACATTGGTGTGTATTTTTGATTGTGGGATAAAGTGGGAACAAGACTGTTTTAAAATCTGGGGTGATTGAAGGATTGCCGCACTTTGTAAAAACAGGTAACTTGACCTTCATTGTAAGCACTGTGTACCGTGGTTTACTGCTGGCTCAAGCAGCAGCGAAAGTCTAGTTACAGATGTGCTGGAGCCAGGAGGCTGTGTACAAATGAAGATTTGGCCAGCAACAAGCAGCTGATTGGTCTGTTTATTAATGTTATAATGTCTGTTATTGATGACAAAGGCCTCTTGCCTGCCGACTGCCATGTGATTGGCTCTCAAGCAGTTGACTAGCTCAGTGGTGAGAAGAAATGATCAGATTTCTACAAGGAGTGTCTCTGTTATCTGCACCATTTGCCTGAAGAAAGTCATTTTATGTTTTTTTCTTTGGTTGCTGTAAGCCATGGCTTTTAACCAATAAGCTGGAGACTTTACACATGTAAGCCAGCCACGTTGTACCTTCTGCAAATTAGCATTGGGAGAAGGGGATTCTAGGAGCAGCACACAGTAAGAAGCTGAAACAACCATCTCAGTGAACCCTGTGAACTGGGAGCATTGACTTTCCTTTCCAATCTTTCCCGCTGTCCCTAATACCCTTTTGTTTTCCTGTCTGCGTCGGTATATTTAAGTAGAGGAGACTTGATAAGGGGGTTCGAGTTATAACCATTAGAGTTATAAGCCAACAATTCATAAATGTTTATCTATAATTGGAGTTTATTTATTTGTCATAAATCGTCAATATTGGTAAATACAGAAACCTGGTCCATGCTCTCTGCCAAACTGGGTCTAAAAAAGATAGATAGATTAGCAGAATTGTGTATCCTTTAAAAAATTCTCTAACCTTTATGATGGATCTGGGAATAGTGGGGCTTTGTTTCCAGTGCTGTACTCCAGTGAGGTGTTAACAGTGGGACTGGAGTCACATAGAGGCCCAGATCAGGTAAGCATGTCTGCATTCCTTCCCCAAAATAACATTAGTATAGCCACCCATTGCATGAGCTATAATTCTATATAGATACAATTTACAAATGGACAAATTGTGTCTAACTTGTAAAGATTCTTAATAACTTTGTGTTCACAGTGCTGGACTCCCTACTGCTAAAGAATGTAGAAGCATGAGACAAGGTGCAAAATAGACATTTTTTTCTTAACTTCTTTGAGTGGATGTCACTCAGGGTCAACATTTGTGGCCCGTCCCTAAATGCTGTTGGACTGAGTTGCATGCCAGGCCGTTTCAGTGAGCAGTTCTGAGTCTCGAATGACATGTAGGCCAGACCAGGTAAAAGCAATAGATTTCCTTCCTTCGGGAGCATTAGTGAACTAGATGGGTTTTTCAATGGTAGTGTCATGGTCATCATTATTAAGACTAGCTTTATATTTTCAGTTTATAAATTGACACTTGTTACACTAAAAACCTCCTTCTCACATCACATTTGCTAATTTTGCAAATCTCTTTAAATTTGTGCCACCTCATTCTTGATTGTTTTACAAGCAAAAACAGTTTCCCCCACCTGCTCTATCGAACCTTCTCATGATTTCTAAAATTTCTATCGGATCCCCTTTTAGCCTTCTACACTCCGAGGAGAACAGTCCCAATCTCCCCCGTCCATCCTCCAAACTGAAGCATCTCATCCCTGAAATCATTTTTTTTCCCATAGAGCCCCTACAGTGGGGAAACAGGCCATTCGGCCCAACAAGTCCATTCCACCCCTCCAAAGAGCATCCCACCCAGACCCATTCCCTACCCCGGCATTTCCGACTTCTAACCCGCCCAACCTAAACATCCCCAGGCACGATGGGCAATTTAGCATGGCCAATCCACCCTAATCTACACATCTTTGGACTGTGGGAGGAAACCAGAGCAACCAGAGGAAACCCACGCAGACACGGGGAGAATGTGCAAACTCCACACAGACAGTCGCCAGAGGCTGGAATCAAACCTAAGCCCCTGGTGCTGTGAGGCAACAGTGCTAGCCACTGAGTGACTGTACCGCCATTCTGTAAATCTCTTTCACAGTTTCCCTCCTGGAACTGTGCCATGCTCCAGAATTGTTCAACAGTGCACAGTGTGAGGCACGATAGTGGCAATGTCACTGGATCCATAATCTAGAGAGATGGGTTCAAATCCCACGGTGGCTCAGTGGTTAGCAGAAGATTTCCTTAGCAATATTTTTCTCTCAAATAAGACCACTAATATCTAGGGTGGAAAATTGGATAAATCCAAACAGTGAGCACACAATGAAGAATTAACCCACTCCTTGTGGTAGACTCTGAGGGGATTCACAAGCTGATGAGCTGGCTTTTCCAGCAAATGTAGTTTTGATAAAGTTGAATATTTTTGAAAAGGAAGTCATGGTGCTGAAGCTTTTTATATTGACTTCATCAGAACAGATGCAAGAACGTCAAGTCTCAAACAGGCACAATAGTTTATTCTACATGCTGCTGGTTGGCTGACAAGTCAACTCTGATTCACTGAAACATTGCCATGGAGAAAGCAATGGGGACTGCTCGGCTCCCTAAGCTCCTGCTGACTCTGTAAAGGTGTAGGGCTTGAGCATGCCCCTTAAAGGGGAGGCAATGGCCCAGTGGTATTACTGCTGGGCTGTGAATCCAGGGACCCTGGGAAACTGGGTTCAAATTTCATCATGGTAGATGGGGAATTTGTATTCAGTAAAGGACCTGGAATTAAGTGTCAAATGATGGCTATGAATCCCATGGTTGATTGTTGGGGAAAAGCCCCTCTGGTTCACCAATATGCTTTAGGGAAGGAAACTAGTCTGGCCTACATGTGACTCCAGACCCACAATAATGTAGTTGACTCTTAACTGCCCAGAGGGATGGGCAATAAATGCTGGCCTAGCCAGCAACAACCTCATCCTGTGAATGAATAATAAAATAAATCCTTATGCAGAAAATAGTCACAGTGTGTGAATGCGAGTTCCTTTTCACAGACGTGAAAGAGCCATGCTGAGAACAAAACAGATTATGTGAAGTAGTATTTCTTTGGGAGGGATATGCCAATTTATTCAGCAGGGCTATCCAACCAAGCTGCTGGTCAATCCAGAGCCAGTGACAGATGGAGGCGGCTAATGGGTTGAGGGTAGCATGTCAACAATGGGCAGAAACAAATTCATAATCAGAGCTTTTTCTCAACAAATCAAGCAGACTTGACCACCACCTTTCCCGACTGTTTAGTACAGATGTGAATTCAGAATACTGAGTGTCTGTCGCCAACAGGAATGATGGCTTGTTTGGTCAACATCCAGTCAGTGAGTCCCCCACACTACAAATTTATCAAGGGGAGCCTCAAATGAACAAAACCTTTTCAATTGAATGAGTAATATTGAGTCAAACAGCCTTTAAGCTCGATGTTACTCCCTAAAACCCTGAATCAGGAACCCAGAGAGAGAATTCGGTGCTCAGCAGCTATGAGTAAATAGGCCTATTGAGGAGAGAATGTGTGTGTTCACTATCCAAGTACAGAATTGAACATGGCCAAGCCACATCCTCTTCACTTACGATGCATGGAATTCCCCATCCAACAACAACAAAGCTTCTTTAAAGATTAAACCTGCCCAAATTCTCTGGGCGTATGTGTCTATAATTTTAAAATCTCAATAGCTAGCTAGAATTGAGGCACTGTTGATAGGGTTCTCAAGTCTGCAGTGTGACTGCCCCATTCTCCAACACACTGCAGTGGCACCTTCTCCTGGACTCCCTGTGATGATACGGTGAGCACAGCCTGAACATTGAAGTGACATTGTACAATCTTTAACAGTCTGCCACCTACACTGCAATGTTTCAGGATGCTGCTCGAGGGGTAACATCACCAAATTGTTATGGCATTGAAAGAGACTGTCAGCTCTTCAAAGGAGCATCATTACTGAGCGCCAGTCTCCCTGCTTTTGCCCCATACCCTTGTGCATTTTTTCTGTCCAAATAATCAGCACCCCACACCCTCTCAATGCCTAAATGGAACATGCCTTCACTATATTTCCAGGCAGTGCATTCTATATCCTAACTACTCAGTACGTGAAAAGCTTTTCCACACATCACCCTTGCTTCTTTTGCAAATCATCATAAATCAATGCCCTCTTATTTGTCTTCCCTTTACAAGCAAGAACAGGTTCTTCCTATCTACTCCATCCAGCCCACTCATGATTTAGAAAACGTTTAACAGATTTCCTGTAAGCCTTCTTCTCTGCCAGGAAAGAAGTCCAAACTTCAATCTATCCTCTTCACTGAAATTTCTCATCCCAGGAACCATTCTTCTAAATTGACTCTGTACTTTATCCAATGCATTCACACCTTCCAATAATGTGGAACCCCAAAATTGTACATAATGTTCCAGCTACGGTTTAACAGTATGTTGTATAAGTTCAACATCACCTTCCTGGTCTTGTACTTTTCATAGAATGCCTACAGTGTGGAAGCAGGCCATTTGGCCCAGCAAGTCCATACTGACTCTCTGAAGAGCATCCCACCCAGGCTTCATTATCCAAGGCACAGATTACAACAGAAAGATGGCGATGCTGGAACACCATAAAATGCTAGTTAGGCCACAACTGGAATACTGTTGTTCTGGTCACCACATTACAGGGAGGATGTGATCGCAGTCGAGAGAGTGCAGAGGATATTTACCAGGATGCTGCCTGAACTGAAGGGTCTGAGCTCTGAAGGAAGATTGGATAGGCTGGAGTTGCTTTCCTTGCAACAGCAAAGGCTGAGAGAGGACCTGGCTGTGGTGCATAAGGTTACAAAGGACATTGTTATGGTGGATAGAAAGGCACTTTCTCCATGAGAAAAGGTGTCAATAACTGGTGTTGGGGGGGAGGGGGGGCAGGGTGGGGGCAGAGGTTTAAGATAAGACGTAGAGGAGAGTTGAAGGAAATATTTATCACTTCACTCATAAGGTGGCAGGGGTTGGGAACTCACTGCCTGAAAGGGTGGTTGGATCAGAAACTCTTCATAACATCGAAGCAGTATTTCAGCACCCATTTGCCTAGCTGTAGCCTCCAGGGCAATGGGCCAAGAGCCAGAAAATGGGATTAGTTAGTTAGATCTTTACCAACCAGCAAGGACGCAATGGGCCGAATGACCTCCCTCTGTGCTGTAAATGCCTATGAGTCTGTTCTATGAATAGAGACATGAGCTCAGCAGTGATTGAGAGATGGGAGTGCTACCACTGAGCCAGGGGGGACCCCCTAATGGCCTAGTGCATGGCAGAGCCCAGCATTCCATCCAGGTTTCTTGCTGTGAAAGCAGACTGGCACATGGGGCTGTTTCTGTGATGTATCATTTGTACAGAGTTCAGAGGTTGTCATCAATGGCTGTTGGAGAACTCAGCACTGCCCACACACTACAGCTCGAACCATGCTTACTGCGATCCTCAAAGAATACTGCTGAAAAACAGCACGACCAGCCAATCAGTGCGTTAACAGCCATAATTAGAGAATTTCTAAAGCAGCGTGGCCTGATTAGGAGAAAGGGAAAATGTCATATTTGTTAATGCTAAAGGGAAAGGAGGCTCATGGTTAACTTCAAAATAGGAGAGTCGAGAAGTGATGAATTTTGGAAATATTTAATGTAAAAATGCACTGGTGTTCATAAAAATTATATCCATATACAGACAAGAGGTGATGCAACAAGGTTGCAGATGTTGTATAAATGCAGAAAAGTGTGCATTTACTCACTTTAGAATCCCTACAGTGTGGAAACAGGCCATTCAGCCCAACAAGTCCACACTGATCTCTCTGAACAGCATCCTGCCCAGACTGCCCCATCCCTGCATTTCCTATGGCCAATCCATCTAACCTGCAAACTTTGGACTGTGGGAAGAAACTCCACACAGACAATTGCCTGAGGCTGGAATTGAACTTGGGCCCCTGGTGCTGTGAGGCAGCAGTGCTAACCACTGAGCTGCCACACCACCATTGGCATAATAATGGAAACACAAGTGATTTTCGAAAGGCTTGGAACTTGCAAATGTTACAATTCAGGGACACTTGAGTGTTGTCATATAAGGTGCTTGGAAAGTTAATATGAAAGCACAGCATGCAGTTTGGAAGGAAAATGGCATATCATGGACTCCTTTGGGGCACAGGAAGAGGCCATTTTGTTCATCGACTCCATGCTAGCTCACAAACAACCAACCCAATCCGTCCTGCTCTCCCAGCTCGAACTCTGTGGCCCTGAAAATATTTTTCAGGAAGAAAGTTTGTTCTCACACTTCCCCTACATCTTTTTCCAAAACACTTAACGTTGCATCTGTAGTGGGTTTGCTGTGTGAATGTGGACAGTTTCCTTTTCCCCACACTGCTATTGAATTCCACCCCCCCAACTCTCATTTGTACCAAGATTGTCAGTCTCTCTACCTCATGCTCCTACCTTCTGTTCTAATGATGTTATATCTGACCCAGGCTGTATTTAACCAGGCAATATTTAATGTAGTGTCAACGGGGTCTCCTTTATATCTGACCCAGACTATACCTGCCCAGGATGTGATCGATGGACAGTGTTGAAAAGTCTCACTGTAGATCTGACCCAGACTGCATCTGACTGGTAAGTGTTTTGGTGGACAGCGTTGAAGGATTTAGCTATTGGATAACATTGACCAAACAATCCCAGCTGTGTTAGGAAGTACAGTAGAAATGATCTAAGATTATCAATTTGATTCGCAGTGTGTTTCATTTGTGTCACGACTTTCATAAATCCATGTCCACTCTGTCCAACCAGACAATTATTTCCTAAATATTTACTAATCACATCCTTGACAAAGATTCTGGTAATTTTCCTCCGACTGAAATCTTGTGAACAAGCTCCTTGTTTTCTCTCCTCCCCCTTTATCGAACGCTGTGGTTGTATTTGCAGCCTTTAATCTGCAGGCACCATTGCAGATTTCGTAAAATACTGAAGGTGACCAATGCATCCACTGTCTCTGGAGTAATTTCTTTCAACAGTCTATGGAGAAAGTCATTGGGCCCCTTTCAGTCCCATTAATTTCTTTTGACTGATAGTAATTTCTTTCAATTCCACACTCTTGGATCTTAATTCTTTTAGTGAGATGTCTTGTGGGTTTCTCTGTGAAGACAGACACAGAGTACTTACCTCGCTTCACTGCCATTTCTCCTTTTCCTAGTATAAGCTCTCCTGCCCTGCCTTTAATGGGACAACATTAGCCTTTGCTAATCTTTTCCTTTCACATACTTAGTTTACAATCCCTTTATGTCCTCTGCTATTTTGGATTCATATTCTATTCTATTTCATAATCAAGACCATTATTGCTAAATTCTCCCAATCCTTAGGCACACAACTTTGGCGTACAGAACCCTATTCTGTTCAGGTAAATAAATCTTGTTCATATCCTGCACGTTTCTCATTGAGACATAGGTTATAGAAACAGCCGAGCCCTCTTGCATTCTCTGTGAAAACTGTCAATCCCAGCACATTCCCTACATGCTGTGACCCATCACATTCAAACTGCCCGGTCTAAATTTAATTCAGCCAACTAAGATCAAATAACAGTTCTTGCTGCATCTCCACTCCAAACATAATCCAGCCAAATCACTACCCTCTTGGCACGCTTTATAAATTAGAGTTCCCTTTCTAATTTTGGTTTCTTGCATTCTCGCCCTGATAAGTGCAAGAGAAAATGCTTCAACATTATGTCTCTTTTTGGTAATGTTTAAGTCTCACTGTATTTCTACCTCAAATTGTTCCAGCTTATTCAATGTACCATGTACAGTGCTGGTACATGGAGCTGTGGTTTAATATCCTGTCCTTTGCTTTACCTGTATTTGTGCAGAAATGTTTTGCATTTCACTGCTGCAAAAATGCTTGTATATCTTACTCCCTGTCATTAAATGCAGTTAAATTGAGAACCATGAAACTGTTGCCAGAATAAAAATGTGACAGTGGGTATCTGGCCTAAACGTGTTTGAGAATAACCAACTGTACCAATGCTGAAATACACACATGTTGCTGAACCTTTACATTTTGCACTCATCATGTCTAAAGATAGGTTTCAAACAATCAAAACAATTTATTCTATAGGGAAAAGATGCTGGAAAGTCAACTCAGTGGCTGTGACATTACCATGGACAAAGCATCCATAGTCGTGCTAAAAAAGTACAAGGTTTGAACACGTTCCTCTTGTTTGCAGAGAATGAATGTACATCAACAGGAAAATGTGTAAATGAACTGAGTTATGAACTCAAAGTCAACAAGTTCATTGATGATGTTGGTGAAGCTAGTGAGAAAAAGCCAGTTTGACCAGAAGTCAGTGTGTCCTGGAAATCCTGATGCGATACCCTTGTGAACACGAATCCCTACAGTGGGAATGGCATTCTGTCTCAGTGAAGAAGGAGTTCAGAGCTGATGTGTAAAGGCTGTTACGAAGCACTGACTTCCCTTTGCCTGACAGGGGAGGATTCAATCAAAGGCTCCCCCTGTACCAGATCAGGCTGTCGTTCAACACTTTGCTGATGCTGGACGGTCAGCAGGAAGGTTTGATTGCTGCAGATCAGAAAAATAAATCAAAAGCAAATATCAACCTGATTTGTCACTACTTTCAAAGTTTCTTTCCTGCCTGCTGCTGCCCTGTTCCCTTCCCAAATGCCGTCTAAGGTTAGATCCCCCGGGCCTTCGCAAGTATCTCAAATATTCCGAGGGCCCACCGTCTGCCTGGCTGGAATGAATGGAAAGAGCAATTCATTTACTTTTGAACTGCTGATCATTTCTGCTCGCCTTTCATTTCCAGACTGGACCGCGTTTATCTGTCAGAAGGCAGGGAAGGGAATGTAGCTGAGTAAATAATCAAGGGTTAGCCCGCACCAGGTCTGACGCCTTGGGCGGAGGCTTCGTTCTGTGTGGAGACAGGCTTGGAGGTGGGCGTACTGGCTCCGTTTCTGTGCCAATCCACTGGCATGTCCCCACTTCAGGCCTGTTTCCAGGGAGGCAGCATTCAGAGCATGATAGCTCCTGGCCCATCAGAAGTGATAACTAACTGGCCCAGATGGCAGCAGATTGGCAATATTACTGGGCCAGCATAAGGCTCTCAAGACGGGATTATCAAGTGTATTTATAGCTGAGTGAGACAGGTTTTCAATTAGCAAGGGAATGTGAGCTTTTATTCCTACTTTCCCTGGTCTGTCAGGTTTACTCTGGATAACAATAACCTAAGGTAGTCTCAACAGTGAGACACAGCCACTTGTTCCCATTGAAGCAAGGCACATTGCAAAATATCACAATAATGGTAACACATCATGAGCTTTTCTGTATAATGTTTACAAACTGAAGTGTCCCTGGTTTACAGGGATTTGAGCAAGGATTAGGCTGAAATGGATGATTATCCTGCTCTGCCTCAATGTTCAGTCATTGCTCACAGCCTGCTCCTGTTCCTGAGAGGTCACCATTACATACTTTCTTTTTGACTCCTTTCTATACAAGCAGCCTGTGTGATCAAACCTGCACACTCTCTAATCTTCAGCGATTGAGCAGTTTGGCAACATGTGTCATCTACCACGGTCAGGCGACTTTCCGTTCATTAGGAATGTTGCTTGCTTTCCCCCGGAAGAGGCTTATCTCCCTATTTTAATGAACCTTGACCTCAGGCTGGCTTGCTCACTGCTGCTGCAACTTCTGCGTCAACTAATCAGCCCTAAGATTGACCTTTCATTCAATTAGGATTCATACTTTTTGTCATAGCTAGCAAGAACTGCTGGTGCTGGAGTCAGAAATAACACTGTTTGGAGCTGGAGGAACACAGCAGGCCAGGCAGCATCAGCGGAGCAGGAAAGATGACGTTTTGGGTCAGAACTCTTCTTCAGAAATGGGAAGGAGGAAGGGGGCTCTGAAGTAAATAGAGAAAGGAGGGGTGGGGCTGGAGAATGTAGGTGGGATGGTGATAGGTGAGTGAAGGTTGGGAGTGGTATAGATTAGTCAGTGAGGTGGGAGGAGCAGATAGGTAGGAGAGAAGATGGACAGGTTGTGTCAGGTCAAGGAGGCGGGGATGAAGGGGAGGGTTGGTCATGGGATGAGGCCGGGGGTGGGGAGAGTTTAAAACTGGTGAACTCCATGTTTAGGCCATTGGGCTGTAGGCTCCCAAGGTGGAATATGAGGTACTGCTCCTCCAGTTTCCGGGTGGTGTCATTGTGACACTGGAGGGGGCCCAGAATGGACATGTCACCCAGGGAGTGGGAGGGAGAGTTGAAGTGGTTCATGACTGGAAGATGTTGTTATTTGTCGCAAACCGAGCATAGGAGTCCCACAAGTGGTCTCCGAACCTCCGCTGGGTCTCCCCGATATAGAGGAGGCCACATCAGGAGCAGCGGATACAGTACACCACATTAGCAGATGTGCAAGTGAAAACCTGTTTAATGTGGAAGGTTTTCTTGGGGCCTGGGATGGGGGTGAGGGGGTAGGTGTAGGGGCAGGTGTAGCACTTCCTGTGGTAGCAGGGAAAGGTGCCAGGGGTGGTGGGGCTAGTGGGGACTGTGGAGCAGATGAGGGAGTCACAGAGAGAGTGGTCCCTATGAAAGGTGGATAGGGTTGGAGACGGAAATATATCTTTGGTTGTGGGGTCGGATTATCGGAAGTGGTGGTGAATGACACGTTGAATCCAGAGATTAATGGGGTGATATGTGAGGACAAGGCAGATTCTGTCTTTGTTTTTGTTGTGGGGAGGGGATGTGAGGGCAGAGGTGCGGGAAATGCAAGAGATGCAAGCGAGAGCATTTTCGACCACTGAAGGGGAGGACGTTGCGGTCCTTGAAATGAGAGGACATCTGGGATGTTCGGGACGCCCCACCTTGGGAGCAGATGTGGTGGAAATGGAGGAATTGGGCTCCCCAACAAAAATAAAGACAGAATCCCCCTGGTCCTCACATACCACCCCACCAACCTCTGGATCCAGCCAATCATTCTCCACCACTTCCACTTCCCACGATCCAACCCCACAACCAAGGGTATATTTCCCTCCCTACCCTTATCTGCCTTCCACAGGGACTGCTCTCTCTGTGACTCCCTCATCCGCTCCACACTCCCCACCAGCACCACCAACTCATGGCACCATTCCCTGCAACCACATGAAGTGCTACACCTGCCCCTACACATCCCCCCTCAGCTCCATTCAAGGCCCCAAAAAATCTTCCACATTAAACAGATGTTCACCTGCACATCAGTCAATGTGGTCTACCTGCTGTTCCAGATGTGGCTTCCTCTACATCGGGGAAACCAAGCAGAGGCTTGGAGACTGCTTTGTGGAACACTTAACGCTCGGTTCGTGACAAACGACAACACCTCCCAGTCACGAACCACTTCAACTCCCCCTCCCACTCCCTGGGTGACATGTCCATTTTGGGCCTCCTCCAGTGTCACAATGACGCCACCCGGAAACTAGAGGAGCAGCACCTCATATTCCGCCTCCGAGCCTACAGCCCAATGGTCTCAATGTGGACTTTACCAGTTTCAAATTCTCCCCACTCCCGCCTGATCCCATGTCCAACCCTCCCTCTCATCCCCGCCTCCTTGACCTGACACAACCTGTCCATCTTCTCTCCCACCTATCCACTCCTCCCACCTCACTGACCAATCCCCACCACTGCCTACCTGCACTCACCTATCACCATCCCAACTACCTTCCCAGCCCCACCCCCTTCTCTCTATTTATTTCAGAGCTCCCTTCCCCCCTCTCCCATTTCTGAAGAAGGGTCCTGACCCAAAACATCAGCTTTCCTGCTCCTCTGATGCTGCCTGGCTTGCTGTGTTCCTCTAGCTCCACACTGTGTTATCTCATACTTTTTCTCACTTGTTTTGCCGAACCCAGCAAATTCAGGGTCACTACCTCCAGCAATCAAGAGAGATTGAGAGAGAAATACAGGAAAATGGAGATGAGGATTATCAGATTAGCCATGATCCCATTGAATGGTGGTGCAGCTTCAATGAACTGAACTGTCTACTTATGTTTCTGCATCTGATGGCCTTACAGTAATGAAGGATTAATGCTGTGGGGATAGGGGATCACAACAGCTGGTGGATTTTAAATTCGATGAATACATGTGGAATTGAAAGCTAGTCTCAGTGATAGTGATTATGAAACCATTGTAAAAAAAATTCCCAACTGGTTCACCAATGTGATGAAGAGAAGGAAATCTTCCTCTTCCTTACAAATTCCAGATTCCAGACCCACAATCATGTTGCTGATTCTTAACTGCCACCTGAAATGACCTAGTGGGTTACTTAATTTAAGGGCAATTAGGGGGTCAACAAACGCTGACCTTACTAATCACACGCACATCCCACGAATGAACAAATGAAACTGACATTTCCCATTCGCTGCCTGGATGCTCCGCTCACTGGTGGGCACCCTTGATGTTACTTATGAACAATTTCACCCTCAAGGAGTTATTCCCTTCGAGGCCCAAGCTATCCTGTCCCTGATGATTTCCGCCAGATTCTGCCTAGCATTGCTCTCCTCAGCTAAATGTGTCGACCTGTATCCAGTTTCTGTTCCCTACTGTTGTGCTGTGCCTTAAGTTCAGTATGTCACTATGTCTTTAATAGAAACAGGCTGTCAAACACACTTTGTCAGTATATCACTAGGAGGCACACTCTATCAGCCTGCTTTTAAAGGAAACAGTCCGTAACTACGTCTTTTGGGGACACAGCCTGTATGCTTAAAAATCAAAAGAACTGCAGATGCTGTAAATCAAGAACAAAAACAGAGTTCTGAGGAAGGGTCACCAGACCCGAAATGTTAACTCTGTTTTCTCCTTCACGAATGCTGCCAGATCTGCTGAACAAACTTTGTTTTTGTTCAGCCTGTATGTTTTACCTTTCAGAGACACAGTCTGTCACTGTATTTTTAAGAGACACAGTCTGTCAGTATGTTGTTGAGAAACATTTTTTTGACATCACTACTGTACCATGGCATGTAACTGACAGATGCAATAATCTCATACTCCATCTAACTCAAATCACAAAAGCTTGGCATGCTTTCAGAAGCTTGCTGGTCTGTGTTTCTTAATAGCTTAATGTTAGATCAGACACTGATGTGCCTGCGAATGCAATGTTTGCATTTAATAGCCATCTGTTGGATCCTTCAATACCACTTTATCCATCTCTATTTTCTTATACGATGGGTAGCATGAGAATTGGTGCATCAGCTAAAATACCCTGCTGGAGGTAAACCAACATCATACACTTCAGCAAAGTGGTCCAGCCCAGCAACAAAAAAGATATGCATTTGTATAGTGCCTTTCATGACCCCAAGATGTTCCAAAGTTGTTAACAGCCAATGAAGCACATTTGAAGTACAGTTATTGTTGTAATGTAGGAAATAGTAATAATGAGTTTATTATGATGTTGGGGTAAAATGACAAAGTATTATTCCCCTGTTCTTGCTTTAAATAGTGCCTCACAATACCTTATAGTCACCCTGCCACTAAGGCAGAAGGAGCCTTAGTGAAATGTCTCATTTTAAATACACATCCTGTGCTGCGCAGTGCTCCCTCAGTATTGCACTGCGGCTATTGGCCAAGTTTATAACCATCTACCAGACTATGGGTTGGGAGCAGAATCTGATCCTAACTCTGGATGATTGTTTGTTCCTATTCCTATGCCTCATTGCTGAAGCTTTATTTTTTCAAAGTCCATACTTTTGTGGGATGTAGATATCAGGAGCAAGGCCAGCATCTGTTGCTCATCATTAACTGTCCTAGTGGGCTCTTTCTTTGAGCACTGTCATCCAACTTTCCGACAGCATATAGTCCATTCAGTCCCCCCATCACTCTATAAACACCATGCAGGAGGCCACTCATCCCACTGACTCTGTGCTGGCTTGTATTACAATCTCCCATTCCTTCATTAAAGCCCATGTCTCCTCAATGTTTACTCACTATGATGATGGTCTCTGTCACACCTACTCCCTGCTGCATGGTATTCCATGATTCAATAACCTCTTGTAAAGAATGTCTACAAACATCTCACCTAGTGACAGTATTTAATCTTTAACACTGTTTACAGCACAGGACGAAGCCATTCTGTGCTTGTGCTGGCTCTGTACAAGAGTGACCACCGCACCCATCACCACCACCGCCACCCCACCCCACCCCACAACTATGGAACACTGAACATTGTAAGGAGGTATAAGATAACCTAAAAGCTCAACCAAAGAGGTAGGTTCTAAGGAGCATCTGAAAGGGGAGAGAGGGGGTGTAGGGAGGGGATTTCCAGTTCCTGCCTGGACAGCTGGAGGCTCAGATACGCTAGGAGTTTGAAGGAAACTAGGGCTGCAGAAGATTCCAAGTAAGGATGACCACAGTTTACAGGCTGACATTAGTGTAACCTGCTGGATACCTCTGAGTCAGAAAGTAATGAGCTCAAATTCTATTGAGGAATCTAAGCTGGTATTGCCCCTGAAGGAGTGAGGCACCATTGGAGATGCCAGCTGTCAGGTGAGGTATTAAAACCCTCAAAAAGATACAAAGATGGCCATTAGTTATGTGGGAATGTTCCTAAACTCATAATCCAGAACTCTGGACTAATACACTGAGTCTCTGAATAGAAATTCAACTGTTTGGGAATGTTAATTCCATCAATGGGTCTGAAATTAAAAACTAATCTCATTCGTTATCATCATGAAACTATTTAATTAAAAAGAACTTATCTAGTTCACTGTTGTCCTTCTGAAGAGGAAATCTGCTGCCTTCACCTGGCCTGACCCACATTTACCTCCTGACCCACCACATTGCGATGACTCCTAGTGAGAAACTTGTAAAACTACCTAGGTTTATGTACACCACATGAACTGCTCCAGTTCAAGATGGCTGCTCAGCACCACCTACTCCAGGGCAATTAAGGATAACAAGAAATTCTGGACCTCACAGACTTACAGAATTGTTAGGGTGCAGAAGAGACCACTCAGCCCATTATAACTGCACTGGTTCTAAAACATGCTTAACTACTTTGTGCTATCTGCCTGCCCTTTTCCAATAAGCTTGAAAATTGTTTCTATTCTGATAGCTACCTCATACTCTCTTAAATGTCTCAATTGATTCTGCCTTCACCAATCTTCCAGGCAGTGTAGTCAGGACCCAACCAGTCTTTGTGTGAAAAGGTTTTGTCTCAGGTCACAGATTTGCAAATCACTTTAAATCTGTGCCCGCTCAACCCTTTTCCGAGTGAGAAGGCTCTCCCTGTCTATTCTACTCAAACATCTCTGGATTTTGAAAACCTCCATTAAATCTCCTCTCAGCCTTCTTTGTACTGAGGAGAACAGTCCCAACCCCTCCAATCTGTCCTTACGAATGGCAGTTTCTTATTCCCAGAATCATTTTTGTAAATCTCCTCTGTCCTCTCTCCAATATGTTCAAATCCTTCCTACAGTGTGATGCCCACAAGATAGACAATACTCCAGCTAAAACTGTCTTATACAAATTCAGGATAACTGCCTTGATCTTGCCCAGGATACTGTATACTTTATCGACTGCTCTCTCCCCGCTGTCCTGTCACTTTCAGTGATGTGTGCACACATACACCGAGAATTCTCTATTACTGCAGGCTCTTTAGAATTGTACCATTATTTTACATTGTCTGTGTTCTTCCAACCAAAATGCATCACCTTGCACTTCTGTTCATTGCACTGGGATTGTCAACGTATCTGCCTTCTCTACCAATCTGTCTATATCCTTTTGGAGTCCCACACAGTCTTCCTCACAGTTTACAATGCTTCCAAGTTTTGTATCATCTGTGAACTTTGAAATTGTCTCCTGCACCTCAAAAATTGGATCATTCATATATATTAGGAAAGCAAACATCCCAATTCTGATCCCTCAGGAACTCCACCACAAATCTTACTCCAGCCTATAGGATATCCATTGACCATTACTCTCTGCTTCTAACTTTCAGCAATGTTGTATCCATGTTGCTACTGATGTTTTTATTCGGTGAACAATAAGTTTTCTCCCAAGTCTATTGCGTGGCACTTAATCAAATGCCTTACGATGTTCATATCCACCACATCAACAGCATTACCCTTTTCAATACCCTCTTTCACTTCTTCAAAAAGGTCCAGCAAGTTACTCAGACACATTTCCTCTTTACAAACTCGGCTGGCTTTTTCCTTTTGACTACCGAGCTTCCCTACCCCTGAGGTGAAACTGATCGGTTTATAATTGCTGGCCTAACCCTTACAGCTTTTTGAACAAGGACGTATTGTCTGCTATTTTCCAATCCTCTGGCATCTCTCCTGAGCCTAAAGAATGAAAGATTGTAGCCAGTGCCACTGCAATTTCCACTCTCATTTCCTTCAATATTCTTGGATGCAGCTCATCCATTCCCGGAGCCTCGCCAACTTTGAATGTTGACAGTCTATCCAATGCATCCTCCTTATCAATTCTGAACCTTTCCAGTGACAGAGCTGTCTCCTCTGCCACCATGGCCTGGGTGGCATCTACCTTCTCAGTAACAACAGATGCAAAGTATTAATTTTAACACGCCATGCTACTGCCTCTATATGTGAAGTCATTTCTTTTTGTCCCTAGCCAACACTATTGCTCCTTTTGCCACTATTTTTTGTGTTTTATATGCCTGTAGAAGTGTTTGAGATTCCCCTTTATGTTGGCTGCTAGTCATTTCTCGTAGCCCCTGCTCACTCCTCTTTGTGATACACCTGTTCACTTCCCCTCTGAACCTACTTCATTCTCATCTCTCTTCATTCTCAACTGTATTTTCTACCTGACGTCTGCCATAAGCACACATTTAATTTCAAACTCTTCTTCATCTGGAAGCTCTGCATTAGATTGCACACACTTTCCATTTTGAGGGAATATACCTCAACTGTATGCTAACCGTCTCCTTTTTGAGGGTGACGAATTGTTTAACAGCAGTTTTTCCCATCAGCCTTTTGTTCTAGACTACCTGACTCAGCTCCATTCTTGTCTCATTGAAATCACTCTCTCCCAGTTAATTGCTCTTCGCCTGGATTGCCCCAATGTCCTTTTCTATCATCATCCTAAACCAGATGATTCTATGATTTCTGTCTCCTGAATTATCCCACACCAACACTTGACCTATTTGGCCCACCTCTTTTCCAAGATACAACTGTGTATCCTTTCTTGTTGGACTGGAAACATACTGCTATGGGATATTTTCCGAAATGCAATTTAAGTACATTTACCCCTCTCCACCTTTGACGTCACCCATTATCCCAGTCTACATTCAGGTTGCTAAAAGTCCCAATAACTGGCTGTAGACTGGGACTGCCAGTGATATTCCATGCTGAATACTTTGAATAGGAACTTGAATTTCTGAACCCATTGCTGCTTTTGTGAGGCTGCTGTGTGTAAATATTATTTATACAACAAACATAACACGCATATAACGTTTCAAATAATGAAGTACTTTGGAATGTCCTCCAGCTGTGATAGGTGCTATAGCAATGCAGGTTCTGCTCTTTTGATTTTTGATTTGTTGCTGAGGAAGATTCATTGAAAGCCTTCCCTTGTTCATTCATGCCTTCCTGACCACTGACAAAGAGGTCATCGGCAATCAACAAGATCCTATTTCAAGGAACTGCTTTTATTGTCTCCTTTTCCATTTTAGAACTTTCCGGATACATAACTTGTCAAACAAGAAGGAGCTGGCATCCAATCTCCGTGCCAACCATTAGCCTGATGCCAACACAAAGGGCAGCAGAGGATGAGCACCATTGAGAAAGCAGAAGTGGGGGCTGGGCAAGGACACACGAGTCTGAGGGGAAAGGAGACTTGAAAAAGCAACCGAAAGACCAGAGACACCGCTGAAAGGAACAGAGGAAGAAACAGTGCCTCAGAGGACGCTTCCTAAAACCTCTGTATGAACGCTTGCTGGAACAGAAACAAATATTTCTGAAACTGCCACTGATGAGTGTAAAATGAAAAAACAAAATCAGCAACACGCTGTCACTTTTCAGCAAGATTCGAATATTTTGACACTTCAGGAAAGAAGAAAACTTCCTTTTCCAACACATCAACAGGCCATTCAGCCCACATGATTTAGGCTTGTGGTCACCCTCCACACCTGCACCTTTCTTTTTTACCAATCAATTCTTCTACTTCTTTTAACACATTTCCATTCCCTGTGGGAGCTGGTTTCTCCGCCCACTGGTTATTAATGGTCATTTTATAACAATCTTCCCTACTTCCTATTTATTTACTTGTTGTCTCATATATCTGGAAAGATACAGTGAAAATGGTTTAGTCACCACAAGCCAGCGCCATTTTGAGTTACCAGAAGAATAATAAAGAAATTACACAAATAGAGTTCATCTTCTGTACAAGGGTCTTCAAACACAGCCCCAGGGTTTCTGCAAGCTCTCTGTGAGGTTTCCCAGGCCTCAGGGAGTCCCCACAATTCAGGCCTACAGCAGCTAAGTGTCGGTCCTCCAGACACCACCACCAGCACAGCCCGTGACCCACTCAATACCTGAGTCCAGGCTCCAGGCCTACCGCAGCCCTGCTCTGGGTGCTAAGCCCTACTGTAGCCAGCAACCCACCGAGTCCTCGAGTCCAGGCTTCGGGCCTACCGCAGCCTGTAGTCCTCACTCGGGGCAACACCACCGCTGCAGCCAATGCCCCAACAAGCACCGCCCCAGCTTCCCCACAACATCAGACAATGAGGGAAAGAAAGAAAAGAGAAAAAAAAATGAAAAAGGAGAGAGAGAGAGAGAAAGAGAGAGAGAGAGAAATAGGGGGGAGCAGAGAATTCCTAACACCTACACAAGTGAAAACATCTTCTCAACATCTATTGTGTTCAAACCCCCATTATTTTTGACAACTTTCTGCCGGTCTTCCCTCAGCCTTCCATTTTCTGGAGAAAGATTTCCTTTCCCTCCAGGCTGTGACTCCATCAGGAGAAGAAAATTGTGCTTTCCCAGTCCAGCATCCCATTGGATCTTCCGAGTGCAAGGAGCGTGGGGAAGTGCAGGCGGTGGAGGTGCTGCTAAGGGAGAAAGGAGCCATCGACTTCGCCAATTCGACAATTTGAGGTGCTGTGAAATCACACTGTGGATTTCGCTAGATGTGGGATCAGTGTACGTGTCAGCTGTGAGCAGTACTCTGGCTTCAGATTCAACGGAGTCTGGTTTCAAAACTCTCTCCAGATAGAGATCAGCACATGTTCCAGGCTGACACTCCCGGCAGCAACAGTACTGAGGGATATTGCTGGGGAGGGAGGCGGTCAAAGAAGGGGTAGATAAACTGTTAAACTGAGGCACCACCTGCCCTCCCAGGCGAAACTAAAAGACCCCCATGCCACTATTTTGAAGATGAGCAGGAGAGGTCTGACCAGGGTCACAACCAATATCTGTCCATCAATCAGTATGTGGGAAAGAGATTATCTGACCTTTCTCTATGATAACTGTTAGCAGAATATCGATGTTCATTATGATGCCAACCCAAAACAGAAACTGGAGTACTTTAGGGCATGCTGAGATTGTGACAGGTGTTATATAAATTCAAGCCTTTAACTCTTTCCTCTTACATTTCCAATTGAGAATGGGCGGAATCGCAGATTCTGAGAGCACAGCAGGAGGCCACGCGATCCATCATGCCTCTACCTTTGATAATTTTCCATTTCATCCGCAGGCTCCCGCTCTTTATCCATAACCCTATCATTCACTTTATTCTCAACTATAAAGACTGTAGGGGCATAAGAAACAGCACCAGGAGAAAGCCATTCAGCCCCTCGAGCCTGTTCCACCATTCAATCAGGTCGCCGCTGCTCTGACATTCATCGCATCCCCTTTCCGGCCCTTTTCCCATAATCTTTGATTCCCTGACTGATCGAGAATCTATCTCAGCTCTAAATATACACAAGGACGCTATCCCCACAGCTATCTGTGGCAAGGAGTTCCAAAACCTCAGAATCCACTGAAAGAAGACATTCCCCCTCATCTCAGATTTAAATTGGTGGTCCTTTACCACGATACTATGCCGTCTGGCCCTGGACTCTCCCATGAGGGGAAACATCTTCGCAGCATTTACCCTGTCAAACCCTTTAAGAACTCTCTTTGTTTCAGTGAGATGACTTCTCATTCTTCTAAGCTGCAGAGAATTCTGCCATACAGGGATCATCCCAGTCAACCTTCTCTGAACATCCTCCAATTAAATGATGAATTTCATTAAATAAGAGGAACTGCTCACAGTACTCCAGATGTGGCCTCACCTTGTACAGTCACAGTAAGATTTCCCCAGTTTTTTACTCCAACACTTGAAATAAGGGCTCACATTTCATTACCCTTCCTGATTACCCGCTGTACCTGTGTGCTAGCTTTCTGTGTTTTGTGCACAGGTACCCCCAAATCCCTTTCTATCGCAACTTTCTGCTGTTTTTCTCCATTTAAATAATATTGCTATTTTGTTCTCCCTTCCAAAATGAGGAAATTCACATATTCCCACATTATACTCCATTTGCCAACTTTTTTCCCACTTACTTAACCTATCAATATCTTTCTGAAACTGTTTGTAACCCTCTCACAACTTGCATCAGAGATAAAAGGTACTGCAGATGCTGGAGAATCCGAGATAACAAGCGTGGGGCTGGATGAACACAGCAGGTCAAGCAGCATCATAGGAGTAGGAAAACTTGACATTTCGGGCCTAGACCCTCTAGGCTGCTTGACCTGCTGTGTTCATCCAGCCCCATGCTTGTTATCTCTCACAACTTGCGCTTCCCCTATTTTTGAGTCTTCTGCAAATTTTGCTTCCCTCCTCCTCTCAATTATTCCCTTCTCCTCTCAATTCCTCCTTCTTGGAAGTTACAGTTAAATCCGCTTCCACCATCCATTCCAAATGGCTAGTCCTTGTGTTGAAAGACGCTTTTCCTCATTTCTGGTTATTCTACTGGTCGTCTTCAATCTCTGTCTCCTAGTTAGTGACTCTCCTGTCAGCGTGCTCAGTTTCTTCTTAGCTACTGCATTGGAGCCTCTCAAGGTTCTGAATATCTCTGTCAAATAAACCTTAAGAAAAGCAGCCTTGGCTGTTGACACGAGCTGATTACTGATCTCAGGCAGCCAGATGAGAGTAGCTAAGGTCTGGACAGGGAGACGGCTCACTGGTGCAATATTTGAGGGGATTTTACTGAGACAAGGCTGGCACCTTCCTATTGAGAGGTAGGGAGGAGGTTTACTCAGCAGTGAGCATTGATTGGCAAGTATTTGTACTAAAGGCATCTGGTTCAGTAAGTTCTTCCATTTCCATTAATAGTCAGGAAGCTCATTAGATAATGTCTCCACTGAAGTCCATCAGTCATTGCACCACCTCACTGGCACAGAGCCGCTCTGTAGGTCCGTGGTCAGCAAGTATTTGTTTGTTTGACTTGTACATTTGAATGAGTCAATATTTTCAATGTGTACCTCACAAACAACTGTGCAACTAGGTGTCAGCACACTAGCTGCACAGAGACCTTCAGGCAGGGGGACAGGGTCAAAGAGGGAGGACAAGTACATGAAGGAAATGTGTGATGGAGGACAGAGAGAGACAGAGAGAGGGAGAATGCGTGTGTGTGTGTGTGGGCTAAAGAGTGCATGGATGAGAAAGAGTGAGCAAGAAAGAGTAATAGCAGAGAGAAACCGTGAAATAAAATAGGATAAAAATGAGGACAGCCCTGGCAGGGCAGCCAAACTACGTGAAAGAAGGAGAAAGAGAGAGACAGATGAAGTGAGACAAAGGAGACGGAATAAAAGAGCAACAGAGACTCAAAGAAAGAGACAATACATGAGAGAGGAGAAATGGCATGAGAATCATAGAATCCCTACATTATGGAAGCAGGCCATTCAGCCCATACCAACCCTCTAACACTATCCCAGTCAGACGCATCCTCCTACCTTATTCCTGTTTCCCATTTCCCATGACTAATCCACCTGCAACACTGACCACTTTGGACAATATAGCATGGCCAATCCACCTAACCCGCACATCTTTGAACTATGGAAGAAAACCAGAGCACACTGAAGAAACCCATGCAGGCACAGGGAGCACGTGCAAACTTCATATAGACAACCAGCAACACTCAAATTGAACCGAGGCCACCAGCGGTATGAGGCAGTAGTGCTAGCCCTGTGTCACCCATGGAGAGAGAATGCAAGAGGAAAGAGAGACAGAGTGTGTGGGTGTTTGTGTGTGTGTGTTGGTGTGCGTGGGTGTGTGTGTCTGTGTGTGTGCGTGTGTGTGTTTGCGTGTGTGTGTGTGCACGTGTGTGCGTGTGAGAGAGAGTGTGCGTGCACATGCGTGCGTATGTATGTGTGCATGCACGTGTGTGTATGTGTGGCCATGTGCGCACACGTGTGTGTATTTTTTTATTCATTTGACGGATGTGGGCATTGCTGCCTGGGCCAGCATTTTTTGCACATCCCTAGTTGCCCTTGAGAAGGTGGTGTTGAGCTGCCTTCTTGAACCACGGA
>JAHRHZ010000002.1:22168796-22194366 GCA_024137785.1 Ginglymostoma cirratum
GTGTGTGTATGTGAGAGTGTGTGTGTGTGTGTGTCAGTGTGTGTGTGTGTGTATGTGTGTCAGTGTGTGAGTGTGTGTGTGTATGTGAGAGTGTGTGTGTGTCAGTGTGTGTGTGTATGTGTGTGTGTATGTGAGAGTGTGTGTGTGTGTGTGTGTGTGTCAGTGTGTGAGTGTGTGTGTGCATGTGTGTGTGTGAAATAAACGGGGAGAGAGAGCTGAACCACGATTATTTTGTTAAGCACATGTTTACATCCTGGGTTATATGGAAGTAAATTATAGCTTGTGGTTCTAACCTCTGGCTGAATGCCCAATTCTAGACAGCACTGTAACAAGTGAGTTTTTATTTGGAACAAATGTGTCTCTTGCTTGTGATTCAAAATCTAAGGTTGAGTTCTACTCTTTACCTGTTCATGTATCAATAGCCTTCTATCCTACAGCATTTACCCAACCTCAGTTACCCCTCCCTACCCTATGATCATTCTTATCCTATTTATCTCTTGTTGTACATTCACATGATGCAGGTCACTTAGCTTCAACCACAAGGGATTCTTGCTAAAGAGATGAGTGTAAAACTAACACTAACTTGCACTTTGAAGTCACATCATGACTGGTATTGTGTGGAAGACCTTGAAAAACTCCATCTGTATTTGAATGTTACCAAAATGGAACTCATACATCAACCTCCACCTGATCATCCAAATATTCCTCACCTCAATCATGTAGAAGAGGGAATCTGGAATACACTGACAGCTTCCAATCCCTCAGCAGCTCTGGGTCATTCCTGACGAGGAGAGCTGTCACTGGGTCAGCCTTACCCGGTTAGTGCTCCACAAAATACAGCAATGACAGTTTACAACAAAAGGCCTCCATCAGTCAACAAACATCCCAACACCTGCAGAGGTCTGCTCCATTGCACGGTGCCCTTGAAGTGGCTGCCAGGGGGCTGTGCGGGTACAGACTGTTACACATCTCCTGCTGGAAGGTGCCTTTGCAAGGGCAGCCTGGAGGAAGATGCAGTGCTGTTTGTCGGGGATTGACAAGGTGTCACGAAGCTCCTGCACTGCAGGGACATCAGGATTGAGCACACTCATCTGCCCTTTGGGGTGTCTTCGCCTTGCTTCATCTTTCAAAGGGGAAAGGAGAATATCATCCAAGGGTGTCCAGAGCAGTGGTCTGTCTGGATGACCAGCATAATCTCAGGAGCTACTGCAAAGTAACATGTGGAGAGTTTGGAACAAATCTTATAATGTTTTTTCTGAGGCTAGCACTCAGCTAAAAAGGGGGAAAAAGTTTGTGTTCCACGTAACGGAGATAATGTACCTTAGGTGCAGGGTCAACAAGGACAGATTATACCCTGTGAAGAGAAAGTGAAAGCCATACGAAGGGGCTCCGACTGCAAGGAACACAATGGAGTCAAAGTTTTTCCCAGATCTCAAAAATTACTTGGGGGAGAGGCAGGCCATGTCAGGAACTTTGGTGGTGACGCTCCAGGGATCCTAGGAGTTATCATTAAAAATAAGGGACCAGTACCATATGTGGTCAAAACCAGGGAGAAGATTGCAATAAAAAAAGAAAACACGTTGACCACCTCCAGCAGCTTTGATGGACACAGCACTGAGGACGAGTCTCCTGCAGAAATTGTTTGACAGTCTTGCCAGTTTGTTACATGCCCCCCATACCCAGACATGTATCAATCTGTCAGACTGGGAATTGACTTGTCCAGTCGTAACATCAACTATGATCATGACACGTAGCCTCTGGACCTGGAAGAAGAAGCAGATTTCAATATTGTAAACGAGCAGCGTTAGTAATTTCAGTGCTAAACTGTTATAATGTCAACAATGAAATTACCTTGCTGTGTGAGACATAATGTGGAGCGAATTATAAAACAAGGAAAGCCAGTTCAGGATGTTATCAGCAATTGAATGATCAGTTGGGGAAAGGTGCCCATTGTTTGTCTTCGCTTGTGAATGTTTTATTCAATATCTGTTTGGGAGAGACATCGTGACAGTGGAATCCAACCAGAAACCACTTCAACGCATTTTCCTCAAACCACATCTATCTGCTGTAAAGTTTCTGCGAGGAATGTTGCATTGTTTGCAGAGACATGACATAGAAGCAAAGGGAACAGATGTACATTGCTGAAGTGCAGTCAAGAGGAGCACTACTGATGATGAAGTTGGGGCTGCCAAGATAAACTGTGACATCTTCTAAACTCAATCAAAAGCAACGGCTTGGAACTAAAAGTCTAGAAGTCATCAAGCCAGCCGAGACATCGAATCTTAAAGACTAGTGTCTGGCTGAAATCAAGTAAATTATATACCAAGATACAACTCAGCAAGTGCTGCAGGGTTGTAGTGATAAAAGGATGGCCTGAAAGCATCAAGGACACACGTGTTGCTGCCAGAAAATATCAGGCATACAGAGCTGAAAGGAGATCACATACGACATTTTGTACAAAGGAAATACAGTAATGCCATCGGACCTGAGAGAATGAGAAAAGTGATGCTGATGCAACAAGCAGTTGAATCTAGTTTGAGAAAGGCAGATGGAACTGGACAAATATGAGCAATGAGGTTATGGACCCCTCAGCCAGTGCAATGCTTATACCAATGACCAAAATAAACTAAATTACTAGAGGCATAATTTTAAGGCGAAAGGCAGGAGGTTTGGAAGGGTTTGAAGAAATAATTTTCACCCAGAGCATGGGGGAATCTGCAAGGGTGGTTGAAGCAGGAAACCTCACAACCTTTAAAAAAATACTTGGATGAGCACTTGAAATGTCATAACATTCAGGTCCAAGGCCTGAGTGCTGGAAAGTGGGGCTAGTGTAGATTTAAAACAGGTTTTTTTGTCGGTGCAGACTCGGTGGGCCAAAGAGCCATTTCCGCAGTATATAATTCTGTATATGATATCCCAGACTGATTACAAATGAAATTTGAAGCAGACCTTTTGCACAAATTGATTTGCTTGTAACTTTCAGCTATTATCCTGACCACTGAGTGTTAGACTCGCCAAATTTAATGACTACCAGGATGCCTGGAATCAGTTCAGCCTTTACAGCATTCCAGCCATTCTGACGAGAGACAAAGGCACTAATTTCATGAGGGAAGAATTCAGCTGAAGAATTTATAAAGAATTGGGATATTCAACACTATACAATATGACCACACTATCTCCAGTCAAATGAAAGGGTTGAGGCGGCAGTGAACATCATTGCAATTGTTTGGACATTACTGAGTTGAAAAAAGTTTTATCACGTGATTTCTTTTAAAAAAAGTCAAGAGCCAAGGAGAACTGTGGGTTGTTTGCTGTTTACTGGGGAGAAAAAAAAACAAGTAATTTTGGAAGAAAGACACAGCCCAAAACTTTAAACAGATGTACAGTGTAATTATGAATAGTTTCATGGTTACTAAAAAGTTTGGCCCCAGCTTCGGTTAAGACTATAAGAATCCATTACACAACATGATCAAACACGGTGTAAAGGATACGATAGGCCTTGCTTTTTCTCAGTAGAATCAGAGACCAACCATGCAAGATTGAGTAACTATTTGGTAAGATTCTTAAAAATTTTCCCAAGTATTGTGACTTGATCACTTTCTCAGAGTATGGTGAAGGAGTTAAAGACTTGTGAAGTGAGGTCAGTTGAGGTACATTCCCAAAGAGCACTGTGGCTGTGCAATTCCTACTCTCCTGTATCCCCTCTGATGCAGGTATATAAAGGTTCTGGAAGATGCATTTCCTCAGATCTCCATTTGAGGCAGCAGCAGCTCTGAGTCAGTCTGTTCTTGTACATAATGTGTCCTTTTACTGATGACATCCTCACCCAGCAAACCGTTGATGAAGACTCGGCAGATTTTCATTCAACTGGAGCAGCATTCACCTCTTATTTTAGCATCAAGGAAAGGTTCATTATCGAATATACCTGCTTCAACTAGTGGTCTCAACATCCAGGAAAATTGGCAGACTCCTTTATTACATTATGGGGCATTGAAGAGTGAACTTATTTGAGATAGAATCATGGTCAGCATCGTTGATGACAAATGTTCCAGTTTATTGCAGTTGCAAAATTACCTAACGTTAGACCAAGCAGTGGTCAAAATGTGTGTAACTGGAGGTGCACATGCAATCTGGAGGCTGGGTGTAAAATTGTAAATTGGGCCAACAAATAGATCACCAAAACTGAGGAAAGGGTGTGAACTGTCTTTTTGAAATGCTGGTGTTCTGCTGAAAGCAACTGTCACATATGGGTAACCTCACAACCTTTAAAAAACACTTAGACAAGCACTTGAAATGTCCCAACTAGTGTAGATTGAGTGTGGCTTTGGTGGTATGGACTTGATGGGCCAAAGAGCCTCTTCTGTACTGTCTGATTCGATGAGGCGCCAAAATTGTCCCAACAGTTTTGGTTGGCAGCTTTGTCCATGTACAGCTTGGTTGTTCAGCAAAACCCCATCTGCTCAAAGCAAGTGAAAGAGATGGCCTTGAGAATGAAGTAGAATCAGCTAATTGAACAAGAAAAGCTGAAGGTGATATGGAAGTGATCTCTTTCTTTGGTCACATCAATATTGTCATCCCTATTAGAGTACTGACTGAACAGGACTTTTGGGCAGCCACCTTAAAAATCAACAACTTTTTTCCTTGATTCAGGATCAGACATTACCATGCTGCCTCCTTCTGTAAAACTTTATACAGCACATCTTCTGTCACTAAGTGTCAAGATCCAGATACTCGGAGGCACTAATCTTCCAGCTGGTTTGATGCAACGTTTCCCTACAATAGTAAGGCTGTTAGAGAGTCTGTATATGTCTTCCGGAATCAGAATAAACACTGAGTCAGTCGGCTTGTATGCAATTAAGTTGTTTACTTTTTGTACAAGGCAGTCTTTATCAGCAAGACATTGACTCCCGCCTGGATGATGCTTCCAATCCCCTTTCTGAGGAACTTCCATGTCCACATGGAGATTATGTCCCAATTGGTGATGACCTACGACATTCTTTTAAGGGACAGGAGCTGTCATCTGAAGAAGGTCAAGAGAACATTTTATGAGGATTTCCCACAGAAAACCCTGCACACAGATGCTTAATGTCAACGCAATTGGATCACGTATTGTTAAGAACTTTCACAGCTTTTCCAAAAGCTTCGTCAGCATGAGGAATCCTTTCCAATTTGTGGTGGAAAAGGATATTCTCTGTCTAACTAGGAGACACACCCAGAGCGAGCTTTATCACATACCACTCTCAGGCTGTTTTTCATCCCTTCTGCAGGTAGCTTCTCACTCTTTAGTTCTTGAAGCAGAGTATCAAGATCGCTTTGATACTCTTTGAAATCAGAGAGAACAGGATTCCTCACATAGGTGTGTTATAAGCCAATTTATAGACTGATAGTGCTCATGGAGAAGCTCTGTAGGTGATGAACTAATGGAAGTTCTAGTACGTTCAGCTTTGTGAGGAGGTCACACACACACAATTCATTCAATGGCATTTAGGGTTTTCCCAAGAGTTCAGGATGCTATACATGATCAGGAAAATTCATCGCCAATCCTGAAGTATGGTGTTCCCCTTTTGCATGAGGGCCAATGACATTTATTATCTTTGCCTCGTGTTTAAGGAACATATTTAGGTTTGACAGTAGGCAACACAAAAGTTCCTATTATCCTATTTTCTCAACTGGAAGATTTTGCTGTCAATCAGATACTGCCGCAGTAGCTTAGAGACAGTAAGGACTGCAGACACTGGAAGCCACAGTCAATAGGTGTGGAGCTGGAAAAGCACAGCAGGCCAGACAGCATCCAAGGAGCATGAAAGTTGCCATTTCAGGTTGAAACCCTTTGTCGAATGACTGATTCAGGGAGAATTGTGAGACCTGCACAGCATTTCAATCTGTGAACAATAGACTTTGGGGCAGATGGTGGGGAATTGAAAACACATTGGACAGGATCTTCTCAGGCCCTAAATGACGTGGGCTGTGGTGAACCATTTGGGAGAATTGAACGAGAAGTTGAGTGAGGCCTTGAGCCCAGCAAGTCATATTTTCCAACTAATTTATAGACGCCACGTCAGGATGTACACTAGTGAGCAGCAAGAGGTTACTTAACAGGGATTTTCACTCATTATCACCCTCATCACTACTTAATCTCGCCTCGTTAATATGCACACTCCCATTCTACCGCTACAGTTCAAGAAATCCCAACATGAAAGTCAGAGCTAGTATCTGGTAAATCCAGTTCACACATTCCTCCTCCAGTTCACCTGCTCTTCCTCCAGATGTCCGTGTTGAACTCCTGGCACCAACATGAATGTTGCCTTTCCTGCTCCTCGGATGCTGCCTGACCTGCTGTGCTTTTCCAGCTCCACATCTATTGACTACTATCTCAGTAGCCCTGCCTACGAATCTCGCAGTGAAAGCAGCAGTGTCTGAGAGACTGACTTTTTTTGAAGCGCATCCTTATACTTTGGTGTTTTCCTAAGAATTCACTCATCTCTTTATCCTGAACATGAGAATCCGCTGCTTATGTATGTGATCTCCCCAAATCTCCAGACCTTCCCAATCATTGTATTTCCCTCTTTCTGGTGCCTGACCATTCTGATTTTCATTGCTGGTGGTCATGACTCTGCTGCATCTGCTGTAGGTTCTGGAATAAAAACAGAAAATATTGGAAATACTCAGCAAGCTTGGGAGCATCTGTGAAGAGAGAAACAGAGCGAATGGACTGTTTAGGTCGCATCAGGCTTTTTGGAGGGATTTCTGCTCTAAGGCCTAGCAAGGTTTCTCCTCATATCTTACCAGACTCGCCTTATTAACTACCAGCCCCACCCCAATGGTGGCCCTAATGTCACGATTCCAACCCCACCTTATCCAACACTCACCCTTCCAGAACAACTTGCCACCACCAGGATGTCCCAGAATGCACTGCACCCACACCAACGTTAAAAGTCCGGAGCTGCCCTGAATGGTTCCTGACATTGGTCCCAAACATGACAGACAGGAAAATTCGCAGCTCAGTTTGCAGGCAGGGTCTTGGAGGTCCTGCCTCATCATTTACATGTCCTTATATTTCCTCATATGTCTGGATGTCTAATTTTGCTTGATAGTCTCTCCTATGAAGTGAGATCTCTGGAAGATTTTATTGTCATTGCGAATGTTGTGATTGCAATTGCATTGTGTGGGTCTTTGTCATCTACAGTCCAGGAAAATCTATTTGGATAAAGTTCCCAGATGACTAGCTTCACCTTGGCAGAATTAGTCACTTGAAGATTCAGCTCAGAAACCTTAGACTAGACAGCACACAAAATACAAACTCCACCAGGAATTCTGCTCCTGCCAGCTCTCTGGTAGACCCTGTTCTAATGAGGGGAGATACCAAAGTGGTTGCCAATCAGGCTGATAGGAGTTACTCAACTTTCAGTCAAAAGTCTGGCAACAGGACTGGACAGGAGCAGGGAGCTTGGCTGCTCTCTCTGAGTTTCAAACCCAACATGAGCCATCAGCCTTGGAGAGAGAGAGAGAGAGAGAGAGAAGACTGAAGGCCGCTGAGTGAAGGAGAGAGAAGCAGCCAGCTTTCCTAGTCCAGCACACAGCAAGTCTGCTCCTCACTTGACCTTACACAAGGGAACACTCAACTGGGGCACAGCTCTGCAAATTCTATTGCCAACCCACAGACCCATTGCAAAAAGAGGCGCACTGCCTCCCACCACGCCCCAGGACAGGCGGGTTATTCCAAGTCACCCAACAAAGGTTGTGCTTGTGTGAGCCTGAGAGAGCTATTATCAGGCAGCTAGTGGAAGGGTGCCAACTGTAGCACTATCCCAGCCAAGGCAAGGCAGCAAGGGAGACGGCGAGAGAGAAACAGACAGAGGGAGAGAGAGTAAAGCTGAAGAAAAATATGATATATTATTACCTTTGCATTTCAGAGACAATCTGGGTCTTTCTTAGCCACTCTGAATGGTAGACTGGGCCCTGTGTGTGAGCCGTAAATAATCGGCCCTCTAACGGATCTTAAAAGGCAATATCCGGCATTCTTGGCCTTCAGATTTATTTACTTTCCTTGCCCTTAAATAATATAAAGTAAACAGCACATTTTACTGAAAAGGAGCTTGGGTCATGGCAATGCTTTCATCCAACAGGCCCAACAGGGCCTTCTTTATTGTGATCGGTAGCGCAGGGCGAAGGGGGGAAACCAAGGCAGCTCCCAAGTCATTCCAACAATTATATATAGATCCAAAAAGGATGGAAGAGCTTGGAACCATCAACTGCATTTCCCTATGTGGAGCACTTGCACATAGGAATGAAACCTTTACTTTCTAATATAAAAGAAACCCTCTCTTCTGTATATTACCTTGTATTTTGCCCCTTCTACTATACACACAATCATCTTTAGACCACAAGACATAGGAGCAGCAATCAACCATTCAGCCCATTCACTGATATCATGGCTAATTTGATGATCCTCAATTCCACTTTCCCCGATAACACTTTCTTCTCTTTTTGATGAGAATACATTTGGTGAAATTGCCTGCTTGTCTATCTGTCATGGCAGGAGGCATTGATCATGGAGTTGTAGAGAGGTATGTAGCCCTCAGGCTGAAGAAGAAAGTGGAACATATCGCTAGACAGCAAGAAGGGATCCAGTTGGCACCATCAGATCTGCAGAGTAAGCCCTCAGGGCTGATCCCTCCGAAAGGATGCTCTATGACAGGACTGGGCACTTCAAACAAAACTGCCCACAACAGCCACTGCCAACACTGCCATCACAGCGCCCTCAGCCACAGAGAGCCCATCCTGTTCAAAGGCCTTCCCTTCTCACCGGGGATTAAACCGGTATGGCCTCCCTTTGAGATCCAGGCACGGCTGAGTTTCCTTCAGGAAGAGGTTCTTTCCAATGTAAATCAATCGGAATTTGCCCTCCAGTGAGTATGAAACTTGGCAAGGCGAAAGCCAATGGTTAATTCACCCAGGAGCCATTACTCACCAGTTTTTCCATATCTCGATGAGGAATGTGAGCTGATCAATGATTCTTCCCTCATTAGGTCTCTGCCTCACTTGGGTTGGAAAACCTCTATTGTGGTCACATGGAACTCTCTCTGTCTCTACTCAGTCACAGCTTTCATAGCCGGGTGTTTCTGCTAGTTCACAACAGTCTCAATACTGTGGCTTTAAGAGATATATTTTTGTCCTGGTTTCTTTTATGAAGAAAGGTTGAGACAGAGTTACTGAGAGGTCTGCTTTAAGCCAATGAAGATAACAGCTTGTGAGGCCTTGGGGTGTCAAGCTCCCACAGAATCATGATTTTCAGCTTTCACTTTTGGCAGATGTCAGGATTGTGACATTTCTCTCTCTCTTTGCTACAGCTGAAAGAGCTCTTCCTGCTGCTAGAATTGCATGTGAGACAATCTATTTTACTGAATTTCCCTTTGCCAAGGGTGTGTTTATGGGATGTCACTATATTGGAACAGTTGTTGTTTTGTACTTCAATACTCTATTATCCAGTTAAGTTTTCCCTTAGAGTTCAATTATTCCAATGCATGTTTTTGTTTGTATTTTAACTCCAAAGTATGAATAAAGTGTGTTTTGCTTCAAGAACGGAAGTTTAACCAATTGAATTGCATCCAGAATGTAACACCTGTCACTTGCCTTTAAGATAAGAAAAAGTTAGGGTCTAGGCTATCTTCTTAATATATTTTGAGGGGTTTTGGTCTGGTCCATAATAGTAACCCAACTGATACTTCCAGTAGACATAAGGAAGTTGAGAAAACCCATGCTATCTGGGTTGAATATCTTGCGAGATAGCCAGTTGTCCTTGGAAAACCTACACGGTGACTACAAGGCCAGCAGATAGAGCACAAGTAGCCTTGACCTCGCTCCATTTATTCAAGATGTATCAACCTATATTGGACTTTAGAACTGTTCACGAGGCAGGGAATGAGACAGCTCTGATACTGCCTGGAGCACCACTGTTCTTGAAAGCTCATTTAGTAGGATCATGGCTGATCTTACCTTAGTCTCAAACTCCACTTTCTGGCTCCCTTCCCATAATCCTGTAACCTGATGCCAATTAGGTCTGACCTTTGTCAACCTGTTGGACTATTACCTGTTGTCGTGTGATTTTTGACCTTGACCACTCCAGTCCAACACCGGCATCTCCACACCTTGGTATATCAAAAGATGATGATTAGATTCTGTCTTGTTGGAGATGGTCATTGCCTGACATGCGTGCATCATGAATGTTACCTACCACTTGTCAACCTAACCCTGGATATTGTCTAGGTCTCCCTGCATTCTGATATGGACTGCTTCCGTATCTAACAAGTTGTGGATGGTGAACATTGTGTAATTATCAGCAAACATCTCCATTTCTGACCTCATGATGAAGAGAAGGTCATAGATAAAGCAGCTGAAGATGGATAGGCCCAGAACATTACCCTGAGGGACTAGGGATTTTCTGATGCAGTGGTGGTGTCCCTACCTCTGATCTAGGAGGCCCAGGCTCAAGTCCCACTTACTCCAGAGATTTATAATGACACTCAGTACAGGCTGATTAGGAAAGTACCCACCCTGAGGAACACTGGCAATGATGTCCTGGAGCTGACATGACTGACCTCCAACAACCACAACCATTTTCCTATGTGCCAGATAGCAGTCCAACCTGTGCAGCAGTTTCCCCTTGTTCCAACTGATTGCGGTTTTGTTAGGACAACACTCAGTCAAACGTCGCCTTGATGTCAAGGGGTGTCATCCTCACCTCACCTCTGGAATTCAGCTCTTTTGTCCATGTTTGAATCAAGGCTGTAATGAGGTCAGGAGCTGAGTGGCCCTGGGCATCACTGAGCAGGTTATTTCTGAGCAGATTATGCTTGATAGCACTGCTGATGACACCTTCCATCACTTTACTGATGACAGAGAGGAGACTGATGGGGCGGTAATTGGCTGGGTTGGATTCGACCTGCTTTTTGTGTACAGGACATACCTCGGCAATTTTCCACATTATCAGGTAAGTGCCAGAGTTGGAACTGTACTTGAAGAGCTTGGCTGAGAGCACGGAAAATTTTGGAACATAAGTCTTCAGTACTATTGCCAGGATGTTGTCAGGGTTCATTGCCTTTGCGGTATCCAGTGCCTCCAACATTTCTTAATGTCAAATAAAGCGAATTGAATTAGCTGAAAATGCAATGCTGGAGACTTTTGATGGAGGCTGAATTAGTCAGTCACCGGGACTTTTGACTAAAGATGCCCCCACCCACCCCGACCACGATTGAGGACAAGCATTTGAGATTTGTGGTTGAGATTGGGGGAGCTTTCCGTTTCAGAGAGCTGTTTAGTTGCCCACCACCATTAAGGATCTGGCAGGACTGCAGAGCTTCGATCTGATATGTTTGTTGTGGAATTGCTTTGTGCTGTCTATTACGCTAGTTATGCTGTTCAGCGTGCAGGTGATGTTGCTTCACCAGCTTGACATCTCACCTTTAGATATGCCCCGTGTTGCCCTCCTGCACTCTTCAGTGAACCTGGCACCAAGAGCAGCTCTCTGCGATGGGCACTGGTTAATCTGACGCCCAGTTCACCTCCTCAGCTCATCGTATGGCATTGAGTTTGAAGAGGAGTGGGGAGAGTCCTTCGTGGTATTCTCATTTAATATGTCTTGCTCCAACAGCACCACTTCAAATAAATGAGTTGATCATGAACACATTTCATTTGTGGGATCTTTCTGCGTGCAGACTGTTACAGCAGTGGCTGCACTTCAAAGAGTGAAACAATTCAGGAATTCCAGAGGCAGTGTTAGATGATTGTAGAAGAGAAAAGGAATCTGTGAACGCTGAGGTACAGAGGGTAACCAATAAAGGAACAGGCACAGGTTGGGTCTGGAGCACTAGGTAATCTGGGATAATGCAGTTTGACTCTGACAGCTGGTATCTGCCATATTCTGATTTGAGTCAGCCTGAACATTCGCAAGGGAAGATGTTCTGAATTCTAGCACTTTCTAGAGAATCAAACTGCAACAGTGAGCTGGGAAATTTCCATTCTTATACAGAGGGTGAAATCTCAGCTCCCTCCCCTCAGTCCTGGCACATCCAGAGAGTATGGTTGCTGGTAGCTCCATGATCTCAACTGCACTGGTTACTGTCAGAGGCTCAGGTCCAAATTCCTCAGGCCAGAAAAATGTGTTTACACAGATTGAATTGCTCACTAATACAAATGCTGAGATGCAGCCAGCACAGAACAGTGAAAAACAAGAAACTACAAAGGACTCTTGTTCCCAGCGGGAGATGATCCCAGCAGTAAAAATGCTATGACTTTCAAACTAAAATGCCTTTCATTCCTGTCCTACTCCGACTTTTTCATTCAACTTCTGATTCACCAAGATGAGCCTGGGCCAAGGGTCCATGGGCATCATCAAGACATGCAGTGCCTTGCTGGATTGGTCATTCCTCCTCTGCCAATAACAGGAGGTGCCAGCTGGCAATTGCCTTGGACTGAGCAGATTGCTCAACTTTGATTGACTCCTTTATGCAGCACTGACACATAGACAATCTTGAGCTGAGAGATTAGATTACAATCAGGAGCCAAGCCCCTCACTGTGGACCAGCTGCAGAATGACTACTTGTTTCGTCTTCCTGCATCCCTGACTGTGAATGGAGTTCTTAGCTTCAGACAGCACAGAGAGAAAGGCCAATCAGTACATTGTGGAAAGAGCCATCCCATTAACCCCCAACTCCTGCTGGCTCATACCCCTCAGCCCAATATGCTTTTCTTTCTCAAGAAGGAAACTTTCTTGGACAGGACACACTGTTGCAGCAAGCTCACGAAATGTCTGACCTGCTCTCGAATGTGCCAGGAACCATTACCTTTCTATATCCAATTCACCTCTGAAAACTTCTTATCGAATCTGCTTCTACCGCCCTTTCAGCCAGTGAGTTCCAGAGTTCCAATGAGTCTCATTGTGTGATAAATAATTCTCCTGGTCCCACCAATTCTCCTACCCCGTCATCACACTATTGATTCCTCAACCAATTATCATAAATTTGTGATTTTGTGTTACTGACTCTTATACTGCAGAGACTGTGCAACAGCTCTCAGGCACCTCTCCCTATGTACCCCTGGACCATGACCCCACCATCAAGCATCAGGCCACTGTGTCCACAGTAGTACCCAATCTCTTCTTATCTCAGGATCTCCCCCAACTCCCATTCCCACCACAACTCTCCCAGAATGTCCAAGCTCATAGTTCACCCATCCCATTGAGTCTGCTTCTACTTTCCTCCCAAAATCCACAAATAGGACTGCACGTGCAGACACATTGTTTTTTCCCGTTCCCATGGAACTCATATCTTCCTACCTTGACCTGATATTTTCTCCCCTTGTCCAGTTCCTTCCTACTTACATCCACAATTCTTCTGACACTTTACAGCAGTGTCAGAATTTCCAGCTTGCAGGCTCCAGCCACCTCCTCTTCACCATGGACATGCAATCCCTTTACCCATCCATCCCCCATCAGGATGATGTCAGGGATCTCTACTTCTTCCTGGAGAAAGTGGCCTGAATCCTTCCCATCCACCACCACCATCCTCCACTGCCTAACTGAGCACGTCCTCACTTTGAATAAATTCTCCTTTAACTCCCCCCACTTTCTTCAGGTCAGACGGGTGGCATGGGTCACCCCATGGGCCCCAGTTATGCCTGTCTCTTCATGAGGTATTGACTCATTCCTTGTTCCAGTCTTATTCTGGCCCCCGCCCACAACTCTTTCTCCGGTGCATTTCGATAAATCGATGACATCATCAATGCTGCTTCCCTCTCTTGTTCTGAACTGGAAAAATGTATCAATTTCATTTCCAATTTCCAGCCCCACTCTCATCTTCACCTGGTACATCTCTGACTCCTCTCTTCTGATCTTTGACATTTTTGTTTCCATTTCTGGTGATAGGCTGGCCACCTATATCCATTACAAACATAGAGACTTTCACACTTAGCTGGTGTATTGTTAGGCTGAAAGTGCTTAATAGGTCCTTTAAGGTCTGATCAAAATGATTACGAAAAGACATGCACTTTAATATATGGCATATACACACACAAATGAATGAACAAATCTATAAGTTTAAATTACTCTATACTAATGAGTCTCACAGCCCTATCTTTACACCATTGACTTTGGACAGTTGGCACTTGGAGCTCTATCTCATATTCCTTGGGGCACCGGCCTCCCAGACCCCTGTACAATAGTGAGGGTGCCAGTCTCACAGAATCCCTGATACGAATACTATTCTGGTTATGGGCTGTATCACCATTTTGTTATCTTTTCAGTACTTCTCCAGACATTCCATGGTGCAGTAAACAAGTTGAAAACATCTCCAGGTGGCTCCTCCTTAACTACATAAATGAATTATTCCCTCAGTAAGTCAAGTCACTTACCTCCTGGCCAAAACAGGTTGTTTTTCACACTGGGCCTTTTTTTCATGAAAATTTTTCCATGTTGCTTCAATAGCCCATTGTCATGTCCAGTAAACCCTTAACCATTAATGTTTAATGGTGTGGTTTGGAGATATACGTTTTCAGCCCATCACTACATCTGGACTATACATCCTCACACCCTGCTTCCTGTAAAGACTCCATTCCAATTCTTTTAATTTCCTCATATCCATCTCATCCACCCACCTTCCTCAGGGAGGCTTCAAAATTGTCCATGTGTCCTCAACCATAGATTCCCTGCTACTTTGCTTGACAGGATCCTCAGCCATTTCCCAAACTGAGAGTCTCATCCCTTCTCCTACCTCCTGCAGGTTAGGTGGATCAGCCACGGTAAATGTGGGGTTATGGGAATAAGGCACTTACCTTCTGGCCAAAACAGGCTGGGTCTGGATGGGATGCTGTTTGGAGGGTTGGGCCAAATGGCCTCTTTCTACACTGTAGGGATTCTTTGATTCTATATTCTCTGATTGGGAAGACAAAAGACACACTGGGTGACTGCTCTGCAGAACACCTGCGTTCTGTCCACAAAAATGATCCCTAGTTTCCTGTTGCGCGCCACTGCAACACACCACCCATGTCCCTGGTCAACACCTCTGTCTCAGGCTTGCTGCAATACTCAGCACAAGCTGGAAAAGCAACATCTCATTTTCCACTTGGGGACCCTGCAGCCTTCAGGACTCAATACCAAGTTTAATAATTTTAGGGCCCGAACACCTTCTTCCATGTGCTTTACCCAAGTCCTCACCCTCAAGCTTTGTCATTACATGGACATTTTTCGGCACAGCCAAGCCTTGTTCACCAAACAATGATCCTCATTATCAGGTCTTCTTTCTCCCTAGCTCACTAGTACCCATCCCTCTGTTTGCCAAATTGTCTTTCTCTCTCTGGGCTCTGTCTCCAGCCATCACTTAGTCCTCTAACCTCCCCCCAACCCCCAACCCAACCTTTTCCAAGCTACTACCAGCTCTGAAGAAGGGTCATCAGATCTGAAACATACTTGATAGCACTGATAAAATATAGTTATTCTGTTTGCGAGCAATGAGCTGGATGGATTTTTAATGATAATCGATGATATTGGCCATCATGAAGAAGTGCTTCCAATTTCAGCTTTTAAAAAATATATAATTCAATTTAACTCCTACCATGCTATGATTTAAAACCATCTCCCCAAGCGTTTAGCCTAGACTGCTGGATTACTCACACACTGATATTATCAGGGCATTACCATCATCCATATGGCTTAATCCTAACGAAGGCAACCACCAAACATGGAGAGAAAATAGTAATTAATTAAACTTTTTGAAGTAGCGCGCTGTTAGGTAGAGGCGGGGAACAAAAGTAATAAGGAGTTGAGGGGCAAACACAGCTCTTAAATCTATTCATTTAGATGAAAACTAAGTGTCTTTTGAAATTTTCTGATGACAGTCACTTAAGGAAAAGTAGATGAGAACTTGGGATCTATAAACTGTGGAAGGCTTTGTCACCAATTGTGCACTGTTTAAAATCAGGAATGGTCAAGATGCCAGAATGAAAACAGAACAGATACACGGAGGACAGTGATCGGAGTAGATTACTCGCGCAGGGAGGAGCAAAGCCATTGAGAGTTTCGTAAACAGGAGTGAGAATTTTTGCTGAAACAGGGAATCTTAAATTTCACTCATTGCTGGAATAAAGAATATGAGGTGAACAGGACACAGTGATGACACAGGACAGCAGAGATACGAAGAGGTCTAGTTTAAAGTCTGGTCACAACAAAAACATGGGTGGAGCAGATTGGGGAGGCAGACGGAAAGGTGAGCGTTTTTAAAAAGTTAGAAAGGGGTAACGGGTCTGAATCTCAACTCTGGATCAGATGTGAGTACTTCCAGCTTTACACATGTACCAGATGTCAGGAAGTTCAGAATTACTCAACAGAGAATTATTGACAGATAAACATTGCTCATCTTCTGGCAATAGAGAGAGAGAATGAGAGAGAGAGAGAGAGACTGAGGACCAACGTGATCAGACTGAGATAAGGAGTCAGAGATCCAGACTGCTGATTGAAAGCAGCCAACAAATTTATTAAGGTTCAATTGGTTCAATTCTCACTCTTTATTGCCACGGCAATATTGCAGACAAATATTTACTGAATATTTATTACATCATGCATGTAAGGAAAAAATTATAGAAAGGAGAGGACGCCCGCCAGAAAATGGATCAGGGATTGCTGCTGGAGATTTAACTTGAGTTAGTTCTGGCCAAATGAAACACAATTTCAAAGGCTCATTCTACCCACATTCACAAACAGTTGGCACTCACACCAAACACAATTGGAAAAGCTTGACAATCTTTCTCGTCTGACTCCATCAATAACTGTTACAAACAAAAACAATTTTGTATTTACATTAGGGGTACAGGATTGGGGCAGGGCGATGGAGTTTAGATAAAAGACTACTTTAGATGTTCTTCATGGTAGAGCAGGGATTGTACGGCCTATCCTGCCTGTATTGTTTATGTCCCTATGTTCTGAGCATCTTATCAATTCCTTGGGATAGTCAGTCACTATTATTACGTATATAAGCATGGCAAATGGTGTTGAGTGAGACACTCCTCAAGGAGTGCTCCCAAGGACTCCACCACTTCAGCCCTCTGATGGGAAACAGAGGAAAGGTCCAAAAGGGTGCAGGGATGAGGGACTTCAATTATGTGGAGAGACTAGAAGAGTGTGGAGATGTTTTCCTGAAAGGAGAGGTTCAGGCTGATTTAACCAGAGTTATTCAAAGCCTGGAAGAGTTCGATGAAGTAAATAATGAGACACTGATTCCAGCAGAAGGAAAAGTTGGTAGGCAGGGAACTCACACAAAAAAAAAACACCAGGGAGGGAGACTTTTTTAAAAGTAAGTTTAAATTCATTCACGAGGTGCAGGTGTCACTGGCTCGGCCAAAATTTATTGCTCATCCTAGAGGCAGCTCTGAGTTACTCATGTTGTTGTGGATTAGGAGCCCATGTTATTCAGATTCCCTTCCCGAAAGGGGATTAGCAAACTGGATGAGTTTTAACAACAAACGATTTGGTCATCATTAGGTTTTTATTCGGCTGAGTTTTAGTTTCAGCATCTGCAATGGGGGATGTGCACCATGTCCCTACAGCATTATCCTAGCTCTACACCATCATCTCCTCAGTTTCAGAAAGTGTCTCTTAGAAGGTGGTAGAATTAGATCAAACAGTAACTTTGCAAAAGGCATTGAATAAATACTTTAAAATGAAATAATTGCAGGGTCTTGGGAAAAAAGCAGAGCAAGTGGGTTAATTGGATATTCTTTCAAACAGTTTACAGAGGTATGACAAGCCAAATGGCTGCCTTCCGTGAGATAAAGTTCTTTAATTCTAGTGCAATAATACCAGAAATTCCCCTTTGAAGATTTAATTCGAACAATTTTCTGTAGTTTCCATACTTAAGCTTTATAATTTACAAAATGTTTTTTGAATTGTCCATGAATGTGAACTTCTAGCTATTCTGAAGAATCTGTTGCTGTCAAACATTTTGCTGTTCATCCTTGTCTAGTCCAGGGCACCACCCTCAACTGTCCCTGAGACCAGTAACAAAATAATTCTTTGGCAGGAATATAAATGAGTCAGATGTCTCAAGGAGTTTGTCACGTTTCAGTGACTTATTCCAGTATTGTCCTTGTTTTTTCCAGAAGGGGCACATTCCAGAGTAGAATATCTAATACCTAATTTCCTTGTTTCTGTCAATGACATTGCTTCTTACTGACTGGTGCCTTGGCCAAGTATTTTTCATAGTGGGAGACACGAGACAGTGAGCACTGGCAAGCTTTTCGAGCATGAAGCATTTCGAAGCCAAATCTGTCTTTACTTGACCAGCCCTTTCTAGCGTGAGTAATTGGATAGTCATTGGATTGACAGCATTGACTGAATTGCTCCCAACCCAGCACAGAAATATTGAAGCCACTTGTTTCAACATTGCTGCCTATATCCCACGTTGCACCCAACATGCCCTGTGCTCATTGATGTGCATTGGCACTGAGTCCATCATGTTTCAATTTTGGTCACTTATCGCTATAACTTCTACCTTACAACATTTTGTGATCCCTGTGCTCCTATGATTTTAGCCTACAATTAGATTTCCAATCTTAACTGCTCTGACATTGGTGCTGTGCCTGCAGCTGCTTAGGTCCCAAGCTCTGCAATTCCATTCCTAAACTGCTCTCTCACCCCTTCAGAAAACCTACTCTCATAGCCCAGGCTTTTAGTCATCTGTCATCATGTTAGTTGACATCAGCCTTTCTTTTGATGGCCCTCCTGTGAAATGGGTTGAGATGTTTCAGTAGGTGAAAGGTGCTATGTGAATACAAGATGTTGCTTATTATTTTTTCAAGTGAAATCAGTTAATTCAGCACAGACCAACCTGGAAGGCTCTTGTAAGGCAATAATAATCTCCCTAGGTCTGGGCAAAAAGAACTGGGCTCAAATCCCACTTGCTCCAGTAGCATGAATAATATCACTGAACAGGTTGATTAGAAAATGGTCCAAGAAATGAACCTGGAGCCCTTGTAGTCCTGCACGTGTGGTATCAGAGAGACTGGAGCCAGCAGGAAGAAAGGACCCACAAGATGAGCTGCTTGGTGTTTTCACATTTGATGCAATGATTGATTTCTCAAGCAATAACTAGCTGGTAAGTTTTCACTGGTCTCCACATACTTCCATTAAATGTGGAATATACCTTGGGATAGGGGATAGAGGCAGGCTATTGTGTGAAATGAACAGTAAGTAAATAATAACCAGTATGGGGCACAGTTTGCCATCAGAGGTCAACTCGACAGTATAATCACAAACCTACTGCAATAGCTGTCTTCTTTAGTTCAAAAACACTTTTCAAGTGAATGAGTAATTATGGATCCCCTTCTCCTATAACACAATGTGAAAGTGTTTTGACAGATTTACTTTGGGAGTGTCATTTAGGAGGCAGTTCAGCCTCTTCTGTCAAACATCAGGTGATTGACACATATGAAATGGAAATCAGGCTCTGGAAGTGTTGGAAACTCGTTAACACCTACAAACTTTCTGGAACTGAAAAGCCAGACTCCTAGTTGTCAGGGCTAACATTTCCATTTTTCCATTTAGTGCTGGATCCAGAGGTCTGATGGAAGAATTTCTTGAGACTAAAATCCAAGAAAATCTGTTTGATTCTCAGGATTACTGGGCTACTTCCATTCCCATCAGATTGAAGCTGCTTTACTGTTGATACATACCAAACAGAACATGCCTGGAGACGAACGTCCTCTTTCACTTTCACCCCTTAGACAGACAAACTTTCCAGTGCCCACAGATGTACACCTGTATGCATTTAACCCTAAGCCAGCCTCCGAACCCCACCTCCTATGGATCTGTAGCCACCCAGGAGTCAATTGTATCTCAGTGGTAGTGACTTTAACTCAGCTCAAATGTAAATTCAATGACTGCCTGGAAGGAGAGATCCTGGAATATTACACTGATAATGTGTCAAGGAAGCTTCAAATGAATGGACATAGAAAGGGAGAAATGCACTACAATCTGATGTGTAACCTTCTGGGAGGTATTTCTAATTGTGATTATAATGGGAGAAAAGATAGCATTCTGGGCAAGAGATATGTTTTGTATCTCCCAATATCAAGAATACACAAGAACGGGGTTAAAATCCGGTTCGAACCTGGTCAGCGTATGATAGAGTAAGGTCCTTATGTGTACCAGTGAGCTGAGGTATTAGTGCATGCCAATCAGGGTTCCAGCGCTAGAGGGCTGTGAAGGTCAAAGAACCAACCTGCTTTGTTGGTAAAGGGCTTTCTCATTCTGAGTACTCAATGCATGTTAACCAGCAAAGCCAATCAAACAGCCAGTCACTGTCAAAAGGAAACAGAACAAAACAATTACAAAACCAAGAATCTCAAAAATAACTGCTTAACTATCAACTTCCATTGTTTGTTCCTTGTGAATCTCCCAGACTGTGACTTGTATCATTGCCTTGGACTCACATCCCATTTCCAATCTGTGCTTACGTGTGTTGTTTTATTACTTCTTTTCATGTTGAGTAACTAACAAAACTCAGTCTCCTTTGTTTAGCCAAGAAAGCCTGCTTAAGTTAACTCCTCTTAAAACATAAATTAATTTGGTGTGGGAGAAGAGAGGGAACCCTTAGTAAGTTAGGACCAATTGAAGGAACAGACAGTGCCAGACATCGCCCTCACCCAGGAGGGTTTACAATTTCAGGGCATCCTTTCTGGAACCATGATGACTTGGGGAACCTTGCCAAGGGTTTCATTGTAACAGTGAGCCTCAGGAAAATATCTTTCTCGCAGAGGATTATGGGACTTCAAAACTTTGGCTAATCCACCTAGCCTGCATATCCCAGGACACTATGGACAATTGAGCATGGCCAATCCATCAAAACTGCACATCTTTGGACTGTGGGAGGAAACCAGAGCAAACCCACACAGACACGAGGAGATATGCAAACTCCACACAGACAGCTGTCTGAGGGTAGGATCAAACCCAGGTCCACGGCACTGTGAGGCAATGTGTTAGCTACTGAGCCACCCTGCCATCCTTGAAGAGTTTTAAGGCAGAGGTTGACAGATTCTTATGACTCAAGGGATCCAGAGATTATCAAGCGGGTAGATGGGAATGTGGAATTTGAACTCCAAACAGATCAGTCATAATCTCATTGAATGAGGAAGAAGGCTGAATGGCTTATTTCTGCTTCTAATTTGTATATTTACAATTACAGAGAAAGATAGTGCAAGAAAGTTCACATCTTTCTGAAGAATAAATATGTGTGTGGGATGAGTTTTATGACACTTGTATCAATCTAGTTGAGCTGTGATGCTGTGTTCATGGTGAGAGAGTTTATTAGAGCACCCAGACCACATTGCAAGGTAACAGCCTTATCATTCATTGAGATTCATCTATTACCAGTAACATAACAGCTCTCCAACTCATGCCTCATTGATGCATACCTGAATGCACTACAGAAAAAGTTTGCAAATTCTTCCTCAGAGACCATTTAAACAAGCACAAAGGGATATGTTCCATTAGATTTCTCCTCAGATCAATAGATTGTTAATCTGGGGACAGGCTTGGTCCCAAGCAAACTGATAATGATTGACTTAATTGGAAATACAAATTGGAGAGCTAGCTAACCAAAATAAAGAAAGTGCTGGAGAAATTCCACAGGTCTGGCAGAGAAAAACACAGCTTAACGTGGCCTTAAAATGTTAGCTCTGTTTTTCGCTCCACTGATGCTATCAGACCTGCTGAGTTGCACTATTTTTCTTTCAGATCTCCAGCACCTGGGATTCTTTATTTAACTTTAGAGATGTCTAGCCAACTTATTATCATCCACCTTACACCAATACACAAAATCCAAATGAACTACAAGATAAATTCTGTGAAAGTATTTAGTATTCATAGTCTTCCGCACAAGCAGGTTCAGGAACAGCTTCTTTCTGGCCATTATCAGCCAGTTGAATGGACTGTAGCCTCAAATAATGTAACCTGCAATGTAACCTGTATGCCTCTAAATGTTTTGGATCTGTACATCCTTTGCCTGATGTGATCTGCCTGTAACACTCATAAACAAAGCTTTTCATTGTATTTCAGTACACGTGACAACAAAATCAATCCTAAAAAAGTCTTCTGGGAGTGCTCAATATTCATTACAAAGTGTAATGGAAAATTGGAAGACACTCACTCTGAGAAACAGTTGAGGCTCAGGTCAATTGAAAAATTGAAGGCAGAGTGTTTGTTTTTACTTAGAGTACAAAGGGTCTTAGAGGGATAGGGGTCTAAACTGGATAAGTAGAGTTGAGTTTCAGATCAGTCATGATCTAACTGAAGGATGAAAAATAATTCAAAGAATCTGATTAATTTCCAGGCCTTTTTTCTCTTGGTCACTGTTTCATGGTTGTGAGTGATAGTTTGTGTTCAGGTTGCAAATTTCTGATTGGTGTGTCCCATAGTTATTGAACTTTGACCTTTTAGGATTAGGTACTTCAGCTAATCAGATGTAGCATGAGAGACTCTTTGGCAGGAATCAAATGTTTTGAGAAAGAGAGCAACAAACTTGTGTGGTAACTGCAGATCGCACTCTGTAAAATGGAGAAAGGTTAACCAAACATTGCAGTTGAAAGAGAGAGAAAGAAAATGTCAGTCTTTGTCTTGGGACTTTGTGCCGAAAGAAAAGCAAACATTGAAAGATTCCTGGAAGATGAAGGGTGTGTTAGAAGGATGGAAAAGGCAGATGTGGTATGAATAGTTCCAATGAAAGACGGAAATCAAAGGAATAGAAACTGCAAATACAAAGAGGGAATAAAAGCCTTCTCAGGTGCTATCAACATCTGAAACCAGTTGAAAGAGACCCCTACAGCAGCAGAAATAAAGGTATTGCCAGGCTGTAAATAAATAGCACCCTGAATTTGAACTTCCCAGCTTCATATAATGCAATGAGGTTTCAATAATTACACAAGGGTCAATGTGGAATGCAAGAGGCACATGCCTTCGGAAAATTGGAGCCTCCTGAATTCTCTGGCGAAATGTCCTCCAAACAGAATGCTCAAGAGGCTCAAAGTATTGCTCCACCTCTCTGCACCTCAAGCTGAATGTGCAGGAGAGTTAAGGCCAACACAGTTGAAAATGTTATGTTTCCAGGCTTATAACTCTATGCAACCATCTTTCCTGTTGCCTCATCCCCATCATAGTCCCTACTCTCCACCATTGTACCCTGCGCCCTGTCCACCTTACTCTCCCAAAGTCAAGCATCTGTATGGGAATTGAGGGCTACAATGGCACATTTCAATGAGGGAAGCTTGAAGGAGGCTCAAGTGGAGCATAAACATCAAATTGTCACAACACTTTGATGCTGCTTCCTTCTGCTTTTACCCTCCAGTCACACAATTACAGTTTTGCCTGGTTCAAAACACTGTATTTGAGGGACTGTAAATTTCCAATTATTTTGAACAATTGTTACTCACTGTCCTGGAACGAGGCCCCCTGCCTCACATCATCAGGAAGCTGGAAGTGACCTCTGCCAACTTCACTCTGATCAACACTATTATTATTGCTCTCTGATTTACAAGCTGCCAGCAGTCCTTCCAAATACATCAGATGTTGGCTGCTCTTGCAATGGGACTCAGAACAATAACTTTTTTTTCTTTCACAATTCAATAGTGGCTCCACAAATATCTGTCTGGAATAATACTAGGAAGCGTTATATAATGCAGAAATGCAGAGCTATCGACAAAGGGAAGCACACTGCTGAGCAGCTTGACTCATTCCTGATCATTATTTCCATGAATGTTGATAATATTGTATCTATATAGAACTTCTGAAGTTATCAAGCATGCCAAACAGTTTCAAGCAGGAATGTAAGCAAAGCAAATTTGGCAACAACACTAAGGTGTTCACAGGATAAGTGACGCAGTCAAAGGGTTGAGTTTAAAATAGCATCATTTTATTCTTTCATAAGAAAACTAAAACAGCTGAATTCCAGAGGTGAGGTGAGAGTGAGAGCCCTTGACATCAAGGCTGCATTCGAACAAGTGTGGCATCAAGGACCCTGAGCAAAACTGGAATCAATGGGTATCAGGGGGCAAACTCTCCGGTGGTTGGTGTCATACCTGGCACATAGGAAGATGGTTGTGGTTGTTGGAGGTCAATCATCTCAGCTCCAGAACATCTCTGCAGGAGTTCCTCAGGGTAGTGTCCCAGGCCCAACCATCTTCAGCTGCCTCATCAATGACCTTCCCTCCATCATTAGGTCAGAAGTGGGGATGTTCACCGATGATTGCACAATGTTCAGCACCATTTGTGACTCCTCAGCTACTGAAGCAATCCGTGTTCAAATGTAACAAGATCTGGAAACAATATCCAGGTTTGGGCTGACAACTGGCAAGGAAAATTCATGCCACACAAAAGCCAGGCAATGACCATCTCCAATAAAAGACAATCTAACCATCACTTGTTGACATTCAACGGTGTTACCATCACTGAATCCCCCATCCTGGGGTGTACCATTGACCAGAAACTCAACTGGACTCACCACAGAAACACAGGGCTACAAGAACAGTTCAGAGGCTAGGAATACTGTGGTGAATAACTCACTTCTAGAATCCCCAAAACTTGTCCGCCATCTACAAGGCACAACACACACAACCAATACTCAGTAGCAGCAGTGTGTACTATCTACAAGGCGCACTGCAGAAACTCATCAAAGATCCAGGAGAGCACTTTCCAAACCCACTACCACTTTGATTTAGAAGGACAAGGGCAGCAGACACATGAGAACACTACCTCCTGCAAGTTCCCCTCCAAGCTACTCACTGTCCTGACTTGAAAATATTTTGCAGCTCCTTCACTGCTGCTGGGTCAAAATCCTGGAATTCCCTCCTAAATGATCAACCCACAGCCCATGGATTTCAGTGGTTCAAGAAATGAAGTGTGACATAAGGGTGTGGGAATGATTGGGGTGTGATAAGGGGGTGTGGGAATGTTTGGGGTATGATATGGGCGTGTGGAATAATTGGGATGTGATATGTGAGCATGGGAATATTTGTTGTGTGGGAATGATTGGAGCGTGATATGGGGATATGGGAATATTTGGGGTGTGATATGGTGGTATTGGAATGATTGGGTCATGATAAAGATTTTGGGAATGATTGGGGTGTGATATGGGGGTGTGGGAATGATTGGGATGCAGTGTGGGTATAGTTAGAGTGGGATATGGAAGAGAAAGGGCGGTTAAACTGTAATATGGAGTCTGATATATTGGTGTATAACACAGGACGATGGAATTTTTGAAGATATATTAGTCGGGAATGTTTGGAGTGTAACACATTGATGTGGGAATGGTTGAGGGTGTTGTTGGAATAGTTGGGGTTGTGATATGGGACTGTCGGAATTGTTGGGTGTGATGTGCTACTGTGGGACCGGTTGGGGATGTCTTCTGGGGGGTATGGGAATGAATGTGGTGTGACATGAGGATGTAGGGAAGGTTGGAGTGTGATATGGTAATGAATCAATGGTTGAAGTGTGATATGGCATATGGGAACTGTTGATGGTTGAGGTGTGATATGG
>JAHRHZ010000002.1:22214255-22230213 GCA_024137785.1 Ginglymostoma cirratum
CTTGGAAATATATCTGTTCCTTTATTGTCACTGGATCAAACTCCTGAAAGTCTCTTCCTAACAGCGTGGTAGGTGCATCTATTTCCCATGGCTGCAGTTTTCTGCCAACTTCTCGACGGCAATAAATGCTGGTCCACAAGCCAGCACTGACCACATCCTGTGAATGAAAAAAAAAATTCTTTAGCCAACAACTGTTCAGAATGTAAATTTATGGATAATTTAAGGGAAATATGATAATAGCTGATTGGAACAGTGAATGGAAGGTTTTGCAGATATGTTATTGAGAGATCAACAGACAAACAGACAGATGGATAGATAGATAAACAGACAGATAGATAGATAGGCAGACAGATTTTAGATTTAGGCTACTCTCCACTTGCCTGGATGACCCCAGCTCCAAAAACATTCAGGAAGCTTGCCACCATCCAGGACAAAACAGCACACTTGATTGGCACCACATCACAAACATTCATTTTCCCCACCATGATTCACTGCAGAAATCTCTCAAAGTTCCAAAGGCAGCACCTTTCAAACCCATGACCAATACCATCTAAAAGGACAAGGGCAACAGGTACGTGGAAATACCACCAGTTGCAATTTCCCCTCCAAGCCACTCACCATCCTTACTTGAACATTCTTTCAGCGTCACTGGCTCAAAATTGTGGAAATCTGTCCCTAACAGGTTGTCAGTCAACCTACAGCACAAGGACTGCAGCAGTTCAACAAGGCAGCTTACCATCACCTTCTCAAGGTCAGCTAGGAATGGTCAACAAATGCTGGCCCAACCAAGTCATGTCCTACAGTTGTAGCTTCATAGAGTAACATAGCATGAAAACAGGCCCTTTGGTCCAAACTGGTCTATACTGACTATGGTGCCCATTCAGATAGTCCCAGCTGCCCGCATTTGGTCCATATCCCTCTAAAATTTGAACAAAAACAAAACTGCTGAAGAGGCTCAGCAGGTCTGGCAGCATCTGTGAAGGAAAAAATAGAGTTAACGTTTCAGAACATCTGTTCTGAGGAAGGGTCACCGGACCTGAAACGTTAACTCTGTTTTTTCCTTCACAGATGCTACCAGACCTGCTGACCTCTCCAGCAATTTTGTTTTTGTTCCTGATTTACAGGATCCGCGGTTCTTTCAGTTTTTCCTCTAAATCCTTCCCGACCATGTACCTATCCATCTGCTTTTTAGATGCTGCTATTGTACCTGCCTCAACCACTTTCTCTGGCAGCCCATTCCATATAAGCACCACTCTCTGCTTGAAGAAGTTGACCCTCAGGTCCTTCTTAAATCTTTCCCCTCTCGCCTTAAACCTATGTCTTCTATTTTTTAAATCCCCATCCCTGGAAAAGAGACTATATGCATTCATCCTATCTATGCCCTTCACGACTTTATACACCTCAAAAAGGTTACTTCTCATTCTCCTACATTCCAAGGAATAAAGTCCTATCCTGGCCAACATCTCCCTATAACTCAGGACTACCAGTCTTGGCAACATCCTTGTAAATCTTCCTTGCACACTTTCCAGTTTAACTATGTCTTTCCTATAATAGGGTGACCAAAACTGTAGATAATACTCCCAAGTGCAGCCTTACCAACGACTTACACAACTGTTACAGAACATCCCAATTCCCATACTCAATGCCTCGACTGATGAAGGCCAGCATGTTAAATGCCTTCTTCACCACTCTGTCTACCTGTGATGCCGCTTTCTACGGACTATGGACTTTCTACTTGTATTCCTAGGTCCCTCTGTCCCACAACCTTACCATTTACTGTTTCAGTCTTACCTTGGTTTGACTTTCCAAAGTGCAACACCTCACACTTATTTGTATTGAATAGCATTTATCAATCCTCAGCCCACATCTCTGTCTGATCAAGATCCCTCTGTAATTTTTGATACCCTTCTTCACTATCAATGATACCTCCTAACTATATCATCCACAAACTTACTAATCATGCCTTATACATTCACATTCAGGTCATTTATGTAAATAGCAAATAACAAAGGTCCCAGCACTGACTGCGTGGCACACCACTAGGTGAACAGAAAGAAAGTGAGGCAAGATGGAAGGAGGCTGTGGTAGAGCACAGTTGGACTGAATTTCTTTGCTTTATGTCTGACACAATTAAAAATGTTCACAATACTGTTCCCTTCCTTTTTTCTAATGGCTTCTCCGCCTGAAGGCCTTCCCAATATTGTCTCCAGAGAATGCTGCTACGGTCACTCCAGTGTCACTGTGTAACTGCCTCCACTCAGATAAATAAACATAGCTCAGTATTTCACTTCAGTTTCATTTCCCTCTCCTCTGTTGAAGGTCCCATTCATTTAAGAACAGGAAGTTAATACAAGTGAAGACTACAAGTGTGAACGCTTTCAGTGGAGGTGTTGGATTTCCAATGTGTTTCAGCTCAGTCCATGTTGCCAACTTGATCCAACAGAAGTCAAATTGTAATTGAAAAATGAAATATCTTAATGTGACATAAAGGTTCATGGTTAAAATGTATATAAAAGTAAGCTTTCTAAATTTACCCTGGCTCAAAGTCTCTTTCTGTTCACATCAGACTTGCACTGTATGTAGCTACATGTCATTTTAAACAGCCCCTGATATAATATTCACTGCACTTGTTGGAAAGGTTAATGTAAATTCTTATTCAGCCAACCCTGTGAGATCTGAATCAAGAGAGCACATTGTACTAAATGAGTGAATTGTACTATTATGCCAGGTCACATCTCCAAACTGGAAGCTCCTTTAGAATAATCTCTTACATGCATTGGAAAAAGAAATAAGAGCTCCAAGCAAGAGCCCGCTGTCAATCTACTGTTTTGTGAGACATTTTAAGCTATGATGCACTTCACTAAATAGTTTTGCCCTAGAAAACTTATTTTTCTCAATATAATGGATGTCCATGTGTATTTAATCCTGTCTTCATCTGTTCTCATCTGAGGATACAGACTCTTGTGAACTAACCTGCTACGACTTGTTTTATGAGGAGGAGGATGGAGGTATCAGATAGGAGCGCACAGGTCTCTCTAGCACAAAATGAGAAAGTCAAATTCCCTCTCTGGAAGTTACATTCCACAGCAGTAACAGTGATTTTGGTGAAGAATCTAAAGATAAACGTAAATTGTTTGGTGACCATCTACCTCCATGGATTTACAAAATGGCCTGTAAATACATTTTTTCTGCTTGCAAAGAAAAATAAATTCTTATTTATCAGGCTTTGGATCTTCAAATGTCCAAGTCACTGCTGATCCCGATCTTTGCTTGCAGGTTCATCAGCAGTTCCTCAATTTGTGAATGATATGTATTTGGGGTCATGTGTTTCTTCAGTGGGTCTTCATGTGGCTGAAAAGACTGGCCCAAGACACACAGATCTTTGGACAGAAGGGGCGGGACGTTCCACGAGATAGTGGGACCAGGTGTACAGAAGTTTGTTTCTTTATTCTTCTGCCACTGATGTCATCGTCGTGGGTTTTGGGCTCAAAGGATGAAGGACTTGATGGACACATTGTCACCATTTTGACTAGCAGCAAGTTTCTTCAAGTCCACAATGTCAACGCTACTACATATCAAGAAAAGGTTCAAATTGCTTTTGAATTGTTTTCTTTGTCCTTCCCTGAAACATTAATCATTTGAGAGTTGAGAAAACAAGACCTGGCACTTGGATGCTGTGTCCATTATGATGTAGTTGATATGAGTCACACCTGAATGTTTGTGAAACTGGCTTCAAGAAGCGCAGCAGAGCTTCTTTGACAGTCTTCCCACTGGCATTACTGAAGACTATAAAGATTATCGCCAACCATCGAGATACATCTAATGTGGTTAGTGTTCTGGTGGAGCACAAGTTTATCACAGCAGTGCAATGCCAGGAAACCAGGTAGCGTTTCCAGAGCAGTCTAACTGATGGTTCAGTTGGTTGGTCATACTTGTAATCCTATATTCTGGACACAATCAGAAGTGTAAACATTCACTCCATTATTGGTTATCAAACCTCTTAATTTTAATTAACTCTATCACATCACTGTTTCATAGGCTCATAGAAACCTACAGAAGGAGGTTATTTTGCTTATCTTGCTTGTGCTAACTCTTTGTTAGGTCACACAACCCTTTATTTTCTCCATAGCCTGTAGGCTCTTCAACCTTGAGTACCTTTTCAAATTATGGAATCAGCTTCAATTTAAAGTGGAATTTTCCAGATCCCAGAAACTCAGAGTGAAAATATTTGTCCACATCTTCCCTCATGGGTCTTTTTACATCAGCTTTATGAGAGGAATCTTCTTCCCTATTAATTTGATCAGAACCTCTCACCATCTTGAATATCAGATCACCTCTTATCCTCAGTTTCAAGCTGATTAGACCCAACTCTTCCCGCCTCCCCTCGTTGCTGAAGTTCCTTCACATATTGTTACATCCTGGTAAATCTTCTATAACCATTCGAATACCAGTACATCCTCCCTAACGTCTGGTGCAGATTATGCACAATATTCCAGCTGAAGCCTAACCAGTGATACATAAAGTTCTAGATAACATGGTGTGGGGCTGGATGAACACAGCAGGCCAAGCAGCTTCATAGGAGCAGGAAAGCTTGACGTTTCAGGCCTAGACCCTTCATCAGAAAAATACATAAAGTTCTAGTTTGATCTTTTTTCTTTACTAATCCATTCTTCTATTTATAATTCCATGCAAAATCATTTTTAAACTGCCCATCAATTTATTTTGTAGCCTTTGTGGATTTGTGTATATATATAGTAAGGGTATAACATCATAAGAAATAGGAACAGAAGTCGACCCATCGAACCTGCTCCACTATTCAATCAGATTATGGCTGATCTGATCATGACTGTAGTAATGTTTTCTTCTCTTCCCTCATCATCCTTGACTGCCTTGTTGATAATAATATTTCCAACTCAGCTGTGAATATATTAAATGACCCAGATTCCACTGCTTTCCAAGGTAGATCATTCAGAAATTCAATAGCCACCTGAGAGAAGAAATTCCTCTCTTAAAGTCCTTCACTTAACTTGCACCCTTTTTTGTCTGGTGCGTAATTTTCAATCCATTCTGCTTCATGACTCCTGGCTCAATCTGCCTTCAACTTTATCATCCCTTTCTTGTCCCAAAGTCCAGGGATTCATCTTCCAATGCTGACTAAAAAAGAACAATATCTACCACTTCAAGCATTCACTCGGTCCACCACCAAAGCACAGTGGCAGCATTGTGTACCATCCCCAGGGTACACTGCAGCACTTACCAAGTTCCTGCAAAAGCCTCCTTCCAAACTCAAGACCTGTAACATCTAGACAGACAAGGGATGGCTGCACCAGCACTTGCAAGTTCCTATCCAAGCCACACACCATCCTGACTTGGAACAACATCGCTGTTCCTTCATGGTTGCAAGGCTAAGATGCCAGAACTCCTTCCTATGTTGCTACACCCTACGGACTGAAGTGCTTCAAAAGATGGTTCAATAACACCTCCCAAAGGGAAATAGGAATAGGCTACAAATGCCTAGCTTAACCTCCACACCCACTTCCAATGGACAAATAAAAATAAAGACATTTGGTGGAAATGGGACAATTCAACATGGAGCCATGGGAGGTGATGCGCTGAAGGGCTCATTTTTCTCAATCTTTGGGAAGGGGTTGGCTGTAAGTAGTGAGCAAGTGTTAGGGATTGTTACTTGCTAATATCAGCAGCTTTAAAAAATGAAAAATGAGATAAAGAGTTCAGAATTTCTAAGTAATGAAGTGGGAATTTGTTTCGCATAAATTGTGATTTTTTAACAGAGCAAAATTTTTTTTCTCTCCATAACAGCTTTTATTTCACTTTAACTTGTCAAACCACAGTGCCTAAATTGAATAATCTATCTCACAAAGTGCTATACCACCCTGCACTGTGGAGAGGCTGTAGAAATGCCTCAAGAGAGTATGGTTCCTTTCATCCACCAGACTTCATGGCACATTGTAATTGAATTTAATCCACGGCAAAATTACTGAAGCTTGTGCTAGTTCAAAGACAAACAGATGTTGTCTGAGGGCTTGTAGGCCAAGTGCTCTTGTGCACCTCAATCTCAATTACATTTATCCTCATGCATTTGGAGCAAGCCTTGAGCTCTGACAGTTCACTGGACCAATGAGGCCAGTGTCTTGGAACCTAATCATCTGGTACTCATTGCTTGAGCAACTTGGACAGGAGTTAGGGCAAAAATATGCAAATGGTATATTTCTGCACAACTGCTCAGTAACACCTTTTTGAATAGTTTATCATCTGGAAAGTTGCCACAAATCCTCCAGTCGTTCCACTGATAATTGATCTGAGCTTCCAGCACTCAAAAGCGTGCATTGCCAAAAAAAATCCAAAGATCTACATCATTATCTCGGGATAGAGGTCAATCTGAACAGCAGTAGCAGCAGCGAGAGAGGGAAGGAGAGTGAATCTGGGGACAAACAGCAGCTTGGAGCTGAATCTAGGAATAGAGCTCTGGAGGGGATGTCATGACTCAAAAAGTAACACAGAATTGGCTGCTCAGGAACTGCATTTGCAGACTGAATGGGCAGTGTCTGAATAGAATAGAAGAGAGAGATAAAGGACTTACTCTTAGTCTGCCTGGAATAGAGAGCTGGAGAGAGAGACCTGAGTTTGGTGACTAGTGGATTAGGTTGTGCAATCAGTTCCTGGACCATTGTCTGCTGTTGATGAAGTTGATTTAGTCAATAAGGATCACAATGGCAGGAGAACTCAGCCCATGGAATGCTCTTCCCGCAATTTGTGGGAAATCGGGGACACTTGCAGTCTCCATGGTGACCATGTGTGCAGGAAGTGTGTTCAGTTGCACCTCCTGATTTGCAGTGTCTGGAGCTGCAAATGGACTTATTATTGAGCATCCATGAGGCTATGAATGTTATGGATAGCATGTTTAGTGAGATGGTCACACCACCAGGAAGGGCTACACAGATAGAAAAGAGTTAGATAATCACCAGGAAGACAAGTAAGTGTGAGTGGGTAGTGCAGGAGTCCTCTGTGGTCATTCCCCTCTCAAGCAGGTATAACATTTTGGATACTGTGGGGGTAATGGCCTCTCAGGGGAAACCAACAGCAGCAGCCAGATCAATGGCACCACGACCAGCACTGTTGTACATTAAGAAAGGTCAAATTGTAGGCGAGCAATTGTGATGGGAGACACTATAGTCAGGGGCACAGGTTGGCATTTCTGTGGCCATAATTGAGACTCCAGGATGGTGTGTTGCCAGGGTCAAGAAAGTCTCTGAGCGGGCACAGGATATTCTGAAGGGGGAAGGTGAGCAGTCAGGGGCTGTGGTCCACATTGGTACCAATGACTGAGGCAGAAAGAGATGAGGTCCTGCAAAGGGAGTTCAGTAGGAAGTTGAAAAGCAGAACCTCTCAGGGTTATAATCTTGGGATTACTTCCTCTACCAAATGCCAGTGAGCCTAGGATTAGGAATATAGTACAGGAAAATACTTGACTAAAGAGCTGGTGTAGAATGGAGGGATTCAAATATGTGGATCACTGGGACACTTCTGGGGCAGGTGGGACCTGTACAAGAAGAATGGTTTGCATCTAAACTGGAGGGGCACCAATATCCTGGTAAGAATGTTTGCTAGTGCCATTTGGGAGTGTTTAAACTATTGTGGCAGGAACCAGAGCAGTACGTCAGCAAGTGAAACGACTGAGGAGTCAGAGACTAAAGCCAGTAAGACTCAGAGGAAGACCAGTCAGGGAGAGGTTACAGAACACAGTGGGACTGGCAGTCTGAAGTGTATAATGCAAGGAGTATGACAGATAAGGCAGATGAACTTCAAGGTTTGATTAGTGCAGATAACTAGGATGTTGTAGCTATTACAGAGACTTGGTTGAGAGAGGGGCAAGACTGACAGCTTAATGTTCTGGGATGAGATGTTTCAGGAAAGATAGAGAGGGGTGTAAAAGAGGTGGGGTGTGTTGCTTTACTGATTAGGGAGAATATCACAGCTTTACTAAGGAAGGACACCTTGGAGGCCATATGGGTAGAGCTCAGGAAGCATGCAATCACTTTGATGGGATTGTACTACAGGCCTCCCACCAGCCTGTGGCTGATAGAGGAACAGATATGTGGCCAGAATATGGAAAACTGTGAAAACAAAAGAGTTGTTGTGAGGGGTGATTTTCACTTGCCTTATATTGGTTGGACTCGCTAGGTGCCAGGGATTTGGATGTGAGAATTTGTTACGTATATCCAGGACAGTTTTTGAAACAAAATGTAAGTAGTCCAACAGGAGAAGGGGTCATACTACATCTGGTACTAGGGAATGATTCTGGCCAGGTGATCAAACTTTCAGTGGAGGTGCATTTCGGGAACAGTGACCATTATTCTGTATGTTTTAAGTTACTTATGAATAAGGACAAGTGTAGTCCTCAAGTGAAAATATTAAACGGAGGGAAGACTAACTACAACAATATTGCCACTGGGGAATGTAAACTGCAGGCATGTGGGAATCTTTTAAAGGCCAGTTGATTAGAGTTCAAGACCAGCATGTTCCTATAAAAATGAAGGATAAGGATAGCATGGTTTGGGAACCTTGCAAGACAAAAGAAATTGAGAGCTCAGTCAAAAGAAAAAGGGAGCATAAATAAGGTTTAGGAAACTGAAGGCAGATAGATCCTTCACAGAATATAAAAATAGCAGGAAAGAACTCTAACAGGAAATTAGGAAGGCTAAAAGGGATCATGAAATGTTTTTGGCAAACAGGACTAAGGAAAATCCCAACATGTTTTATACATATATCAGGAGCAAGAGGGTAGTTATTGGAAAGGGTAGGTCCACTCAAGGACAAAGGAGGGAATTTATACGTGGAGCCGGAGGAAGTGAGTGAGGTCCCTAATGAATACTTTGTATTGGTATACAGAAAAGAGAAATGATGGATGGTAAGACTCGGAAGATATATGTTGAGATTCTGGACACATCAATATAAGAAAGGAGAAGGTGATGTGTATTTTAAAGTGCATTTTGGGTGTATACAAGTCCCTAGGATCTGATGGGATTTACCTTAGACTGCTGGGGGAAGACAGGTAAAGCAGTTGCTTGGCCTTGTACAAAATCTTTATATCTTCTTTAGTCACAGGAGGAGTTCCACAGGACTGGAGAATAGCCAACATTGTTCCTTTGTTTAAGGGCAATGGGGATAATCTGGGAAATGACAGGCTGGTGAGTCTTAAATTAGTGGTAGGGAAATTATTGGAGAAGATTCTTAGGGATAAGATTTACTCACATTTGGAAAACTATGGACTCATCAGTAATAGGCAGCATGGCTTTATACAGCTGAGGTTGTGTTTCACTAACTGGGTCTTTTGAGGAAGTGATAAAGATGATTTATGAAAGCAGGGCAGTAGCTGTTTTCCACATGGATTTTATCATGGCCTTTGACAAGGTCCCTCAACGGTGGACTCATACAAAAGATAAAGTCATATGGATCCGTGGTGAGCTGGTAAGATGTATACAGAACTGGCTGAGTCAGAGAGCACAGAGAGTGGTGGTGGAACGGTGTTTCTCTGACTGGAGATCTGTGACCAGTGAAGTTCTGTAGGGATCAGTGCTGGGACTCCTGTCATTTGTAATATATGTAAATGATTTGGAGAATATAGGTGGCCTGATTCTTAAGATTGCAGATGACATAAATATTGAGGGAACTGTAGATAGTGAAGAGGATTGCCTGAGCAGAATAATAATAGGTGGGAGATTTGGATGAAGAAACAGCAGATGGAGTTTAATCCAGACAAATGCAAGGTGATGCATTTTGGAAGATCTAATGCAGGAGGGAAGTATTTAGTAAATGGCAGAATACTAAGTAGCATCAACATACAGACAGATCTAGGTGTGCAGGTCAACAGTTCCCTGAAAGTGGCAACACAAGTGGATAACTGGGTAAAGAAAGCATATAGCTTTATGCAAATGCGAGGTCTTGCACCTTGGAAAAAAGAATACAGGCATGGACTATTTTCTGAACGGTGAGAAAATTCATAAAGCCGAAGTACAAAGGGATCTGGGAGTGCTAGTACAGGATTCTCTAAAGATTAACTTGCAGGTTGAGTCTGTGATTAAGAAAGGGAATGGAATGTTGTCATTTATCTCAAGAGGGTTGGAATATAAAAGCAGTGATGTGCTTCTGAGACTTTGTGAAGCTCTAGTTAGGCCCCATTTAGAATACTGTGTCCAATTCTGGGCCCCACACCTCAGGAAGGACATACTGGCACTGGAGCGTGTCCAGCGGAGATTCACACGGATGATCCCTGGAATGGTAGGCCTAACATACGATGAACGGCTGAGGATCCTGGGATTGTATTCATTAGAGTTTAGAAGGTTGAGGGGAGATCTAATAGGAACTACAAGATAATGCATGGCTTAGAAAGGGTGGACGCTGAAAAGTTGTTTCCGTTAGGTGGGGATACTAGGACCCGTGGGCACTGCCTTAGAATTAGAATGGGTCAATTTAGAATTGAAATGAGGAGACATTTCTTCAGCCAGAGAGTGGTGGGCCTGTGGAATTCATTGCCACGGAGCGCAGTGGAGGCCGGGACGTTGAATGTCTTCAAGGCAGAGATTGATAAATTCTTGATCTTGCAAGGAATCAAGGTCTACGGGGAGATTGCGGGTAAGTGGAGTTGAAATGCCCATCAGCCATGATTAAATGGCGGAGTGGACTCGATGGGCCGAATGGCCTTACTTCCACTCCTATGTCTTATGGTCTTATGGTCTTATGCTTGCCTTCATCGGTCAGAGCAAGGCATATTGCAGCTGTATAGAACTTTAGTAAGGGCACATTAGAATACTGTGTATAGTTTGGTCGCCACATTACCAGACAGAAGTGGAGGCTTCGTAGAGGGTATAGAGATGGTTTACCAGGATGGTACCTGGTTTGGTGGGTATTAGCTATGAGAAGAGATTAGAAAAACTTGTTTTGTTTTCATTTGAACATTGAAAGATGAGGGGCAATCTGATACAAGTTTACAAAATTATGAGAGAGATGGATAGAATGGAGAGTTCAAAGTCAGAGAATCAAACAAATCCCTATCGAGTCCACATCAACCCTCCAAAGAGAATCCCACTCAGACCACTCCCCTAACCTATTCCCCTAACCCTGCATTCCCTTCGCTGATCCACCTAACCTGCACATCCCTGGACCCTATGGGCAAATTAGCCTGGCCACCTAGCCTGCTTTGGACTGTAGAAGGAAAACCGGAGCACCCGGAGGAAACCCACGCAGACACAGGGAGAAAGTGCAAACTCCACTCGGACAGTCACACAAGGCTAAAATCAAACCTGGGACCCTTTTTCTTGGGATAGAAATATCAATTACCAGGGGACATAGGTATAAGGTTAAAGGAAGTAAGTTTGAAGGAGATGTGAAAGGCACACTTTTTACACAGGGGATGGTATGTGCCTAGATTGCACTGCCAGAGGAGATGGTGCAGGCAGACACAACACCAACGTTTAAGTGGCATCTGGACAGATATATGAATAGGCAGGGAATAGAGGGATAGATGGCTAGAGGCAAATGGTTTTTAGTTTAGAAAGGCATCACGTGTTGGTGCGGACTTGGTATGTCGAATGGCCTGTTCCTGTCCTGACTGTTCTTTGTTCTTGTTCTAACATCTCAAAGCTCCTTACAGTAAATGAATTACTTTTGAAGAGTCATAAGTCCTGTGGTGTACAAATATGGCAACCAAATTGTGCACAACAAGCTGTCAGAAGCAGCAATGAGATAATGACTGGTATACAGAATTAGAGATAAATATTATATGGGACACTGGGGAGAACTGGGAAGCAGTGAAGGAATCTTTCACATCCACCTGGAGAGCTCAGAAAGAGGTGTGGCTTATCATGTTATCTGAAATCTGGCACCTCAGGCAGCGCAGTATTCCTTCAGTACTGACAGTGGCAGCATGGATTTTATCCTCCATTCTCTTGAACCCACAATTCTTCGGGCTCAGAGACAGAGCTACCTGTTGGCCACAGAGACACCGGAGACTGAACACTTTCCCTAAACAGTGCCCTTCAAATATGCATCAAGCTTACTTGCCCTCCCCTAACAAAAACAATGAGTGTTATGCAGGCTAAGTGATGGCACTTACTTGGCACTTTGCCCTGTGATACAAAGCACGTAATGTAAAGACTCTCAGCCATTGAACACAAAAACAGAAGTTGTTGGAAAAACGCAGTAGATCTGGCAGCATATGTGGAGAGAAAGTAGAGTCAATGTTCAAGTCGAATGACCCCTCTGCAGACCCTTCCAAAAGCTTGGCTTATCTCAGCTTTACTTACGTATCAGTTACTGGCCTCTAAACAAACATGATTTGGGAGAGGCCATTCAGCCCCTCAAGCCTGACCTGTCATTTGATAAGATCCTGTCTGATCTGATTGACTCCACACTTCTGCTGACTCACTGCACACTTTGACTCCCTTGTTAGACAAAAATTTATCTACCTGTGCTTTAACAACACTCAAGGACTCTGCCTCCACTGTTCTCTGGGGAAGAGAGGAGAAGAAAATGCTTTTCACCTCTGTCTTAAATGGAACATGCCTTATTTAACTGCACCCCAAGAGCTGTTAATCCTGGTTACCCAGTTCACATGAGGAGCCAAATTTCAATCTTTTTTTCAACACTCATGGTGCCTATGAGCCCTTTCAGAAAGATACATTTTGACACAACTTTAAACATGCATTAAAAAATATGAAAGCAAAAAAATTGAGCATTTAAAACAATCACAAAAGTACCTAATAAAAATGCCAAGCTCAGAAGTAACCAACAAAACTCTTTTTGCCTTTTCACTTCTGATACAGAACCGAGAGACAGACTCGGTGTCAGGTCATGGAGTTATACAGCACGGAAACAGACCCTTCGGTCCATCCAGTCCATGCCAACTGTAATCTCAAACTAAACTAGTTCCAACTGCCTGCACTTGGCCCATATCACTCCAAACATTTATTATTCATGTACTTATCCAAATGTCTTTTAAACGGAACTGAATCTGCATCCACCACTTCCTCTGGAAGTTCATTTTACACATGAACCACTCTTTGTGTAAAAAAGTTGGTAGTCATGTCTTTTTTAACTCTTTCTCCTCTCACCTTAAAAATATGCCCCCTAGTCTTGAAATCCCCCACCTTTGGGAAAATATATCTGCCATTTTTCTTATTTTATAAACCTCCATATGGTCACTCGTCAACCTCCTACGCTTCAGTGAAAAGAGTTCCAGCCTATCCAGCCTCACCTTATAACTCAAACCCTCCATTCCTGGCAACATCCTGGTAAATCTTTATTGAACCCTCTCCAGCTTAATAATAACTTTCTGATAACAGGCCCATGAGAACTGGACACAGTACTCACCAAAGTCCTATACAGCCTTAACATGATGAGCCAACTCCTAAACTCGAAGTTCTGAGCAATGAAGGCAGGTATACTAAATGCCTTCTCAGCCCTGACCACAAAGAATGAGTTAGGGACCGAAGCCAAGATAAAAAGTGTATTTCACTTCCACTGACCTCGACTTTGTCCCTGCAATTAGCTTTCTTTTACTTCAAAAATATACTTTATTCAGAAAATATCTTTATAAACATATATAGTCACTAAAGTAGTTCTGTTCCATACAGTAGCATATGAAAAAACAAGCAGGTAGGTAGTTGTTGCTTGACAGCTTGTTGTGCTTTTAAAGGTGGTGTGGATGCTGGGGTAACAGTCTTTTGGCAACTATCCACTAAGTCGCAAATTGTTCTCGGAATACGGAGTGGTAAGATTAGCAGTAAGTTGCAAGTGAGAGATGCAACAGTTGCAGGGTAGGTAGTTAATGGAGTGAATTTGGTGAAATATGGCAAGAAATCCCATTAGATCCCATGACAAATAAGCCTCAAAAAACAGACCCGATCATAATGCAGTACATACAGTATTCAGCCTACATCTGACTGATATCGGACTCAAGTTATTACCAAAACTAACAAAAAACACAAACTACAAATGCAAAAAATCTGAAGCAAGAGAAAAATACTTCTGGAATACACAGCAGGGGAAGAGTTAGAACAAACAGGCATTTAGCTTCCGACATAGAGGTTCATACATGCATGCAGCACAAAATCAAGCAAGTTACACTAACTTTTACAAACCATTAGGTAGGCATCAGCTGGAGTATTGTAGCCAGTTCTGGAAATCAGCCTTTAGAAAGGATACCAAGGCCTCAGCAAAGGTGCAGAGAAAATTTATTTAATTACCAAAGATGAAAGGTTTCAATTGCATAAAGCAAATAAAGGTCTTGTTGATTCCATACAAACAAGGAAGAAGAGTAGGAAATTCAGTCCTTCAAGCCTGTTCAACTATTCAGTAAGGATATTCATACTTTTGGTAACCATGAGCTATTTATCTCTGCCTTCAAAATATCTAAAGAATCTACATCCATTGCCTTTTCAGGAAGGAAACTGAAAAGACTCACAACCTTCTGTGAGAAAAAATGCTTTCTCATCTCTAAGTTGAATGGGTGACGCTTTATTTTAAAACAATGATCTCTAGTTCTAGACTGTCCCAGAAAAAGAAACACCCTTTCAACACTTCACCAAGTCCTCTCAGGATGTTATACGCTTCAATTTCAGTTCACCTCTGACATTTCTGAACTCCAGGTGATACAGGTCCACCCAAGGCAATAAAGGGCCAGGGAAGATTTAAGAGGACTGTTCAAAATTATGAAAGATTTTGACAGAGTTTAGGGAGAAATGGCTTCTGCTTGCTTGATGGTCAATGACCAGGGAACACAGATTTGAAACAATTGGCAAAAGAATGCAGCAAATTTCCATAATCTGGAATGTACCACCTGGAAGTTTAGTGGAAGTAGGTTAAGCAGTAACTTTTAAAAAGAAAGGTTGATGGGAGAAAAGGCAGAGAATCATAATGTAGCTCTTTAAAAGCTGCCTGAGGAAGTGGTGGAGGCTGGTACAATTACAACATTTAAAAGGCATCTGGATGGGTATATGAACAGGAAGGGTTTAGAGGGATACGGGCCAAATGCTGGCAAATGGGACTAGATTTATTAAGGATATCTGGTCGGCATGGAAGAGTTGGCCTGAAAGGATCTGTATCCGTGCTGTACATCTCGATGACTCTATGACTGTAAAAGAACTGACTCACATAATAGATTGAATGGTTTACTTCTGTGTAGTGAGAAAATTGCAAATTTAGAAAATAAACAAATAAGAAAAATAGAAAACATTGAACACTGTGGGTGTAGATTTCAGGAACAAAATATCTTATAAGATCAGTTGGATGCATATTTGCAATGTCTCTGGAAAATATTTATTTTAAAAAACAAGTATAAGATAATAGCGCGGCTTTCATGCAAAGTCAACCTAACGATTTTTTTTTGGGAAAAAAAACCACCTGTTTAAAAAAATAAATTCCTAACAATGACAGTCCAACCAACATAAAATAAAATTATAAAATCACCATGTTCATTCATATAATGCTTTTCATAATCTCTGTACATCCTAAAGCACTTCAAAACTATTAATTTAACTTTGAAGTGTAGTCACTGTTGTAAAGCAGGATATGTGCAACTAATTACCACACAGCAAGCTCGCAAAAAGAAAAATAAACGATGTGATAAGTTGTTTCTTTCACAACATTAATTGAGAGATAAATATTATCAAAGATAACTTCTCAGATTTCGTTTGCAAAAGTGGTTGTAGGATCCATGATGAAAGAAGATAGACAAAGCCTTGGTTTAATAACTCACCCAAAAGTAACATGGCAAAGAGTGCAGAGCTTTCTCAGTATAGTAATGTCAGCATAGAAAATAGGAACAGGAGTATGCATTCGACCTTTCAAGGCTCCTTCGCCATTCAATATAATCGTGGCCAACCATCCAGCTCAGTACCATAGATAACAAGCATGGGGCTGGATGAACACAGCAGGTCAA
>JAHRHZ010000002.1:22235213-22253315 GCA_024137785.1 Ginglymostoma cirratum
TCCTATTGTCTCTCATAATGCTCCAGGTGTTGTCTCACTGAGGCCTTGTACAATTACAGTAAACAATCCTTGCTCCTGTGTTCAAATCATTTCTCTATGAAGACCCAACATACTATTTATCTTCTTCAACACCTGCTGCCCTTGAATACTGGGAAAAGGCAGGAAAGTCAACGTAAGGGATGTCCTATTGCATGGCAGAACTAACTCAAGGATCAAACAAGTAGTCTTGCTTCTATTTCTTGTGGTCTTATTTTATATTTATAAAATGGAAGGCTATATCCAAAATGAACATATGCCCTTTACAGAATGAAGCTGGGCACATACAGCAGCAAACCTGGAAAAGGTGGAGGAATTGAATAAATACTTTGTAGCTGCCATCACAGAAGAAGACACTAGTAGCATCCCAAAATTACTAAATGTTCAAGCAGCAAAAGCAGAGGAAGAAATAAATACAATAACTGTCACTAGCAAAAAAGTACCAGAGAAACTAACGTGGTTAATGTCAAATAAGTCCCCTGAACCAGATGAGATGCATCCTCAGATATTAAAAGAAGTAGCTACACAGATAGTGTATGGACTGGCAATAATCTTCCAGGAATCCTTAGATTCTGGAAGAACTCCCAGAGGATTGGAAAACTGCCAATGTAATACCTTCATTTAAAAAAGGAACAGAACAAAAGTGCAAGTCAATATGACTGTTATTGGGAAAATGTTAGACTCTATTATAAAAGATACAATTGCAGAGCATTTAGAAATGCATAATATAATCAAACAATTAGTATTGCTTCATGAAGGGAAATCATGCCTGACAAATTTATTATAATTCTTTGAGGAGGTAACAAACAGGGTGGATAAGGGGAAGCAGTGATGTAATATATCTGGATTTTCAGAACAGGTTTGATAAAGTGTCATACATTAGGCAACTTAGTAAGAGTCTATAATGCTGGAGGTAGCATATTAGTCTGGATATAGGATTGACTAACTAATAGAGGATAGAGAGCTGGGATGGCTTGGGGGCTGCATTTTCAGGATGACAAGCTGAAACAAGTGGTGTGCCACAGGGAACAGTGGTGGGGTCACTATTGTTTACAATATATATTAATGACTTAGATGAGGAAAGTGAATGTCATTTGGTAAGTTTGCCAATGATACAAAAATATGTTGGAAAGCAAGTGGTAAGATGACATAAAGAGCCTGAAGAGAGATATAGACAAGTTATGTGAGTGGGCAAAAGCTTGAAAGATAGGAATTAATTGAACAGCACAGAAATAGACCTTTTGGTCTCCCAAGCCAGTGCTGACATTTGACATATTTCTAAACCCTAGCCTCTATGTGCTCCACATCCCTTTATTCCCTGCCTATTCGTGGATCTGTCAAGATACCCCTTAAACATTACTATTGTATCTGCCTCTACAACCTCCTCTAGCAGTGCATTCCAGGAACTTAACACCCTCTGTGTTAAGACTTGCCATTCACATCACCTTTAAACTTATCTTCTCTTACCTTAAACCTGTGATCCTTGGTAATTGACATTTCTGCCATGGGGAAGAAAAGTCTCCATCAATTCTATCCATGCCTCTCATAATTTCGGAAATTTCTATCAGGTCACCCGTCAGCCTCCAACATTCAAGTTGGTTTGTCCAATCACTCCTCATAGCTCATACCCTCAAAACCAGGCAGCATTCTGGTAAATCTTTTCTATACCCTTTCCGAAGCCTTCACATCTTTTTCGTAGTGTGGTAACCAGAATGTAAGCAGTTTTCCAAATGTGGCCTTACTAAAATTCAATACAGCTGCAAAATGACTTGTCAATTTTTAAACTCAATGGCCCAACCATGAAGGCAAGCATGTCATACACCTTTTTGACTACCTTATCCGTTTGTATTGCCAGGGAACTGCAGACCTGTACGGCTAGATTTCTCTGTATGTTAATACTTCTAAGGGTTCTGCCATTTACGAAATTCTTTCCTCCTTGTTAGACCTTCCAAAATGCATCACCTCACATTTGTGTGGATTAAATTCCTTCTGCCATTTCTCCAGCCAAGTCGCCAGTCTATCGATATCCTGCTGTATCCTCCACCAATCTTCCTCATTACCTGCAGCTCTCCCAGTCTTTGCATTGCCTGTAAACTTACTAATCAGACCACCTACATTCTCCTCCAAATATATATGTACATATATTATATATATAAAATACAAACAACAAGGGTCCAACTACTGAATGCTGCAGAAAAGCACTGGTCACAGATCTCCAGTTAGAAAGACACCCTTCCGTTGCCACTGCCTCCTATGTCTAAGCCAGTTCTACCATACATTTTACCAGGTTATCATAGATCCAAAGTGACTTCATCTTTTCTATCAGCTTGTCATGAGGGACATTATCAAAGGCCTTGCTCAAGTCAATGTTGACAGGATCCACTGTCCTACCCTCATCAATTAACTTAGTCACTTCCTTAAAAAACTTAAGCAAGTTTGTGAGACATAACCTACTCCACACAAAGCCATGCTGCCTATCACTATTAAGTCCATATTTTCCAAATGTGAGTAAATCCTGGCCCTATACTGTGGAGAAGTGTGAGGCCATCTGCTTTAGCAGGAAGAATATGGGAGCTGAATACTGTGTAGATGGAGTAAGACTTCAGAAAGCTACAGAATAGAGGAATTTGGGGATCCTAGTGCATGAACGTCAAAAAGCTAACAGCCAACATCAAAAAGCAATGTAAAAGGGAAGGCAAATGGAATGTTGGCCCTTATTTCAAAGACAATGGAGCATAAAGTAGGGAGGTTTTGCTAAAACTATACAAGGCACAAATCAGACTACAAATGAAATACCTGTGAAGATGTTTGGGCTCCTTACAAAAGGAAAGATATGCTGGCATTAAAGACAGATTGGAGAAGATAAAGCAGGCTGATGCCAGATATGGAGGGATTATCTCATGAGGATAGGATGAGTATGTTGGACTTTTACTTGTTGGAATATAGAAAAATAAGAGGTGACCTTACCGAAACAGACAAGATTCTGAGAGCACCCTTGACAGGGAAGATGCAGAAGGGTTGTATCTCCTTGTAAGAAGGTCTAGGACTAGAGCCATAAACTCAGAATAAGGGGGTCCATGTTAAAGACAGAGATGGGGAGACATTTCTTCTCTCTGAGGGTTGTGAATCTGTGGAATTCTTTACCACAGGGATATTGAGACTGGGTCATTAAGTGTATTCAGTGCTGAGATAGGCTGATTTTTAATCAGTAGGAGAATCAAGGGCTTTTGAAAAAAGACAGACAAGTGGAGTTGAGGATTAACAGATCAGTCACAATCATACTAAACGTTGGAGGAGACACCAGGATCTCGAGGGCCTATTTCTGGTCCTATGTCTTATGGTCTTGTGGTTTAACCCTTCCCAACCACACTACCATGTACTCTCCCTAAGACATCAGTCCTATCCAGGTACAACCTATCCAGCTTGTATTGGTACAATGTCCCCCAGAATTCGTCCCAATGTCCCAGGAATCTGAAATTCTCCCTCTTACATCATCTCTCCGCGATATATTCATCTGATGTATCCTGTTATTTTTACTCTGACTAGCATGTGACACTGTCAGCAACCCTGAGATCACTATCTTTGAAATCCTAACTTTTAACTTGCTTCCTAACTCTCTATATTCTGATTTTAGGACCTTATCCATTTATCTTTTCTATGTTGTTGGACCAATGTGTACCACAAACATTGGTTGTTCACCGTTCCATTCCAGAATGTCTTGTAGCCGCTCTGAAATATCCTTGACTTTCATATCAAGGAGGCTGTATACCATCCTGGAGTCTCATGTGTGGCCAGACACATCCATCTTATGATTGATTCACCTACCACTATAGACTTCTCATGATTACTCCCATGCAGCAGAGCCAAGCATTATGCAACCTATTTGGATCTTGCCTCTTGGCTACTTTCCTCTTAGATAAAAGAATCTACAAAAGAATCCAAAGTTGTATATCAGTTTTGCAGAGAATTTCCACAGTAGCTCCTGCATTGCCTGCCTCCACATTTATCTCTGTTTTGGTGGTCATCCATTTCCAAACTACCTGTAGTCTGCAGAGTGGCCTCCTCTCTGTACATGCTATCCACAATAATCTCAGCCTCGTAGATGCCCCAGCTGTAGCTCTAGCTCTGAAACTCAGGTTTCCAGGAATTGAAGCTGGAGATACCTCCTACATATATTCTTGTCCTGGGCACTGGAACTGCACCCAACTCCCACACAGAGCAGGCGCACTGCACGACCTTCATCTCTCCTTCCATGATTTATCCCTTTGAATTCAAGTTTACCCTCAGATTGCCCTCAAAATCAAATCATATTAATTGCTCTAGGGCCCTTATTCTCTGGACCTTCGCAGTATTGCCCTTACAAACTATAAACCCAAATTAAAGATCTCACAAACTATAAGTAGTAAAAGTATTACAAATATTCACTTGACATTATTCATCAAATTGGCTGTTTCCTCTTGCCTCACATCACCTTTTGACACACTTTCCAGACAGCTTCATTGCAATGCTGCTACAGATTTTACATAGATTTTTTGCTCAAGTCTATTTTTACACTCAGTATATTATCCAGTGATTAGGACCATAACAATCGTTAGAATTCGTGAGTGACTAGTTACTCAAAAGTTAAATTGCAGTTGCCTTGCTGGATTTTGCTGAATGAGAAGCCCACAGTATTTCAGGTGGGGATCTTTGGACCAGCTTCAATTCAGATCTTCACCAGGATTACGACTGCTCATCCTCTTTACGTGTCAACAGTTATTGGGTTAACTGTACTCTGAAATTGTCATTAAATGAGGAGGGAGGCAGCTCATAATGCCTTTAGATAGAAAGTTGTGTGTGGAATACTTTGCCACGGGGCTGACACTTTCAATCTCTGAAGAATAAGCATTTGGGATACAGGGTTAGAGGAGGGCCGTAGGATTAGTTTTGAATTGACCTGTATATCTAACATGGAGACGCAAAGCCTGCATCTGTGCTGCAAGTATTTGTTGTTCTGAACTGCTGTTTTGTTTCAATATTTTCAGGTTTTGCTTTGACATTTAAAGCTTTCCATTAAATTTCTACCTGCTTCTGGTGTGCCTATATTCCAGAAGTCACCCACTGTTACCCAGTCTGCCATGAGTTACAAGGTTATAGCAAGTGGAAACACAGAATATCTGCTGAAAAAAATGTCACACAGTTTAACCAAAATTCCAAGTCTTCACCTGTAGTCCTGTTTGTTGCAGTACCTCAAGAGCATATTCAAGTGTGTATTTTAAACAACATTAGGATTTCTGCCCTTACAGACAATATTATCCAGATCCCTGTCACCCTCTGGGTGAAAAAATTAAAATATTAGACTGAATTGGGCCTCTAATTCATCTACCAATTACTCTAAATCTACACCTCTCTGTTTGTTGACCTCTCAACTGAGGAAAATAGGTCCTCATACGCTCTATCCAGGTGCACATAATTTGAAACCGCTATATTTAGTCTCTCCTCATTTCTGCTGTCCCAAAGAGAATAACCACACTCTTTGCTAATAGCTAAAATTTTCAATTCCTAACAAAATCTTTTAAACCTTTTCTCTCATGCAATCATATCCTTTCTGGATTGCATATTTGTGGAACTGCATGCTGTGCTGTAGCTGTGGCCTAACTAGTATTTTAGATAGAATAAAAATTGAAAGAACTGCAGATGCTGGAAATCAGAAACAAAATCAGAAATTGCTGGAAAAGCTCAGCAGGTCTGGCAGCATCTGTGGAGAGAAATCAGAATTAATATTTTGGGTCCAGTAACCCTTCCTCAGAACTCCCCATTTGTGGCATTTCAGAAATCGCTGAATCGAATGTAAAATTCCGTGAGACCTTCTGAAGTCACAAAAGGCACTGTTCAAATGCATCTGTTTTTGGTTCTCTGGGTGTTTACTAGAATTCCTTGACTAAGATTCCTTAAATTCCAAGAATGGTGTTGCTGTTCCAAGCTCCGCTATTGTGCCCTTCCCTCTGCTTGGATACCTAATTCCACTTTTGAAATCAGAGGCAACTTTTAAAGACAAGCCAGGTCTGGAATGCAACACACATTTTGAACTACTCTAACTTTCCTTTGACAAAAATGCCAAGATAGCAAAGACTGTCCAGAAGCACCTCTTTCACGACGACCATGATTTCAGTTGAATTACTTTTAAAGTTTGGTTTTTATTGCACCCAAGATGATGTTTGAAAGGTCTTGCACACAAAAAATTATATTGAGAATCCAGGATGCTCATTCCCTCCTGTTCGAAAGTTAAACCACATGAAGGGACGAGAAAAATAGAATAAAATAAGTCATAGTTAACTAAATCCTGTCTACTATGCCCTTTTGCCAACAATTTTAGAAACCTAATTTACCTGTTTAAGCTGGAACTTGTGCACTAAGAAGTTATATCTTTAACACAAAACATGGAAAGTTAATGTGTAGGTACAGTACATGAGGTAGAAAGCAAATGGTACACAAGCCTTTATTGCAAAGGAATTGAAGTATTAAAATAAAGAGGTCTTGTTGCAATTGCACATATAATGCCTTGGTGAATATTTGGATATGGCTTTAAATTAAAAGAGGTGGGAGAAACTCACTGGTGCCTGCCACCCAACACAGGCCCCCTTCCACCCCCCAAGTCCCTAACCCTACTAAGGAGCTTCCCCACAATGTGCCCGCCGCCATTACCCATGTGGCCACTATCGTGGCACCCACAGACTCCACGGATGACATCACATCCGCCGACGCTTGGCACGCCACTTCCGGTACGGTGACCATCATCCACAACGCTGATACGGCCACCTCCGTTGTCGAGACCGGTAGCATTACCAACATCAAGGACACACCTGCCGACGCCGACAATGCTGCCACCACCAACATCAAGGACACACCTGCCGACGCCGACAATGCTGCCGCCACCAACATCAAGGACACACCTGCCGACGCCGACAATGCTGCCGCCACCAACATCAAGGACTCACCTGCCGACACCGTTCTGCCCAATGCTGCTCCGCCCACTGATGACGCTACTCCGCCCACCGCCAATGGCATTCCGCCCACCACCGACACCGCTCTGCCCAACGTTGATGCTGCCCCACCCACCGCCGATGCTGCTCTGCCCACCACTGACTGCACTCCGCCCACCACCAATGCCACTCCACCCACTGCCCCCACAGCCAATAGCTCTACAGTAAACACCAGCCCCCAGCTCTTCACCATCCCCTCAGAACGCCCCCTCACTAAGGATGAACAGTCAGTCCTCAGTAAAGGGCTCACCTTTATCCCCCTCCACCCAAACATCAATGAATACCGCTCACGCCTGGACAGCGAACAGTTTTTCCGCCGCCTGTGCCTCCGCTCTTACTTCTTCAACCGTGAGCCTAACCCTCCCTCCTCTGACCCCGTCTCCCACCTCCAACACACCCCCTCCTCCTGGACACCACCCCAAGGCCTCCTACCCTCCCTTGACCTCTTCATCTCCAACTGCAGTCGTGACATCAATCGCCTCAACTTCTCCACTCCCTCACCCACTCCAACCTCTCCCCCACAGAATGTGCGGCCCTCCGCTCCAATCCCAACCTCACCATAAAACTGGCGTACAAGGGGGGCGCAGTTGTAGTATGGCGCCACTGACCTCTACATCACCAAGGCCAGGCGCCAACTCTCTGACACCTCCTCCTACCTCCCCCCCTTGATCATGACCCTACCCTTGATCACCAAAACGTGGTCTCCCAACCATCCATAACCTCATCACCTCAGGTGACCTACCACCCACAGCCTCCAACCTCATCGTTCCCAACCCCGCACCGCCCGTCTCTCTCTCCTTCCCAAAATCCATAAACCCGACTGCCCTGGTCGACCCATTGTCTCTGCCTGCTCCTGCCCCACCAAACTTATCTCCACTTATCTCGACTCCATTTTCTCCCCCTTGGTCCAGAAACTCCCTACCTACGTCCGTGACACCACCCATGCCCTCCACCTCCTCCAAAACTTCCGATTCCCTGGTCCCCAACACCTCATCTTTACCATGGACGTCCAGTCCCTATACACCTGCACTCCCCAGGCTGATGGCCTAAAGGCCCTCCGCTTCTTCCTATCTCGCAGGCCCAACCAGTCCCCCTCCACTGACATCCTCATCTGCTTAAACAAACTTGTCCTTACCCTTAACAACTTCTCCTTCAACTCCTCCCACTTTCTACAGACAAAAGGAGCAGCCATGGGTACCCGCATGGGCCCAAGCTATGCCTGCCTCTTTGTAGGATATGTGGAACAATCCCTCTTCCGTAGCTACACTGGCCCTAAACCCCACGTCTTCCTCCATTACATCGATGACTGTATCGGTGCCACCTCGTGCTCCCTTGAAGAGCTCGAACAGTTCATCCACGTCACTAACACCTTCCACCAGAACCTTAAGTTCACCTGGACCATCTCTGATACATCTCTCTCTCCTTCCTGGACTTCTCTGTCTCCATCTCTGGTAACCACCTGGAAACTGATATCTATTTCAAGCCCACTGACTCCCACAGCTACCTAGAATACAACTCCTATCACCCACCCTCCAGCAAGAATGCCGTCCCCTATTCCCAATTCCTTCGCCTCTGCCACATCTGTTCCCAAGATGAGGCGTCCCACTCCCGGACATCCCAGCAAGTGATTAGACAAAACTCAGCAATCCCACAGAAGTGATCAGTTCTAAGCTGTAAAATGCTGCCACATATAGTCATGAATTGTAGTTACAAATAATCAACTCACTGGAGGAGGATGCTCCACAAATATTTCCATCCTCCATGATGGGGGAGTCCAGAACATCAGTGCAAAAGATAAGGCTGAAGCAATCATAACACTCGTCAGCCAGAAGTGTTGAAAGGATGATCCACCTCAGCTTCCTCCAGCATCACCTGATGTCAGTCTTTAGCCAATTCAAAAGGTTTGGATCCTGAAAAGGCTAAAGGAACTGACAACATTCTGACAATAGTGCTGAAGACTTATGCTCCAGAATTTGCTGCACCCCTAGTCAATCTGTTCCAGTACAGCTACAAATCTGGCAGCTACCCGATAATATGGAAAACTGCCCAGATAAGCAGGACAAATCCAACCTGACCAATTACCACCACATCTGTTTACTCTCAATCATCAGTAAAGTGATGGAAGGTGACATCAACAGTGCTATCAAGCAATACTTGCTTCGCAATAACGAGTTCACCACTGCCAAGTTTGGGTTCACTTGGCTCCTGACCTCACTACAGCCTTGGCTTAAATATGGACAAAGGATTTAATTCCAGAGGTGAAGTGAGAGTCTGCCTTTAACATCACAACTGCATTTGGCTGAGTATCGCATCAAGTAACCCTGCAAAAAAACTGGAGTCAATGGGAATCAGGGGTAAACTGTCCACTGGTTGGAGTCATACCTGGCACATAGGAAGACAGTTGTGGTTGTTATATGTCAGTCATCTCACCTTCAGGACATCTCTGCAGGAGTCCCTCGGGGTAGTGTCCTAGGCCCAAACATCTTTAATTGCCTCATCAATGACCTTCCTTTCATTTAAGTCAACAATTGGATGTTCATCAATGATTACAATATGTTCAGCACGATTCATGACTCCTCAGATATTTAAGTAACCCACACTCAAATGAGACAAGATCTGGACAATATCCAGGCTTGGGCTGAAAAGTGGCAAGTAATATTTGTGCCACACGAATGTCAGGCATTGACTATCTCCAATAAGAGATAATCTAAACTCTGCTCTTTGATATTCAGTAATGTTACCATCACTATCAACATCCTGAGGGTTACTACTGACCAGAGAATGAATTGAACTAGCCACATGAATACAGTGGCTACAAGAGCAGGTCAGAGTTGGGAATGTTTCAGTGAGTAACTCACCTCCTGATTCCCTAGAGTCTGTCCACTATCTGCAAGGAACAAGTCAGGAGTATGATGGAATATTCTGTAATTAGCTGAAGGAGTATACCTCCAGAAACACTCAAAACATTTGACACTACCCAGGACAAAGCAGCCCCCTGTTTGGTACTACATTTACAAATATCCACCCCTGGCACTACAAATGCTCAATAGCAGTACAATAGACACTGCAGAAATTCACCAACACTCCTTCCAAATCCATGGTCACTTCCATCTAAAAGGACAAGGTTAGCCGATACATGGAAATACCATCACCTGCAAGTTCCCCTCTAAACCACTCATTATCCTTACATGGAAATATAAGGAAATATAATACTTTTCCTTCAATGAAGCTGGCTGAAAATCCTGAAATTCCCTTACAAAGAGCATTAAGGGTTCACCTAAAGCACATGGACTGCAGTGGTTCAAGAAGGCAGCTCACCAAACCTTCTCAAAGGCAACTAGGGATAGACAGGAAAAGTCCAGATATTTGAATCTAATTCATATAACGGGAGATGGGCAATTTTCCAGCTTGCCACACCCGACTTAGGAGAAACTCACCTGAATAGCAGGGTACCTGCTTCAGAGATGCTTGTGCAAGATAGCGTCAAGCCTGCTAGCCAGTATGTAGACTGGAGATTACAACAGCAGCCAAAATGTGATAACAAGGTGTGGAGCTGGATAAACACAGCAGGCCAAGCAGCATCAGAGGAGCAGGAAGGCTGACATTTCGGGCCTAGACCCTTCATCAGAAATGGGAGAGGGGAAGGGGGTTCTGAAATAAATAGGGAGAGAGGGGGAGGCGGATAGAAGATGGATAGAGGAGAAGATAGGTGGAGAGGAGGCAGACAAGTCAAAGAGGCGGGGATGGAGCCAGTAAAGGCGAGTGTAGGTGGGGTAGGTTGGGAGGAGATAGGTCAGTCCAGGGAGGACGGTCGGGTCAAGGGGGCGGGATGAGTACGTAGGAGATGAAGGTGGGGCTTGAGGTGGGAGGAGGGGATAGTTGGAAGGAAAAGCAGGTTAGAGAGGCAGGGACAAGCTGGGCTGGTTTTGGGATGTGGTTGGGGGAGGGGAGATTTTGAAGCTTGTGAAGTCCACATTGATACCATTGGGCTGCAGGATTCCCAAGCAGAACATGAGGTGCTGTTCCAGCAACCTTCGGGTGGATTCATTGTGGCACTGCAGGAGGCCCAGGATGGACATGTCGTCTGAGGAATGGGAGACGGAGTTGAAATGGTTCGCGACTGGGAGATGCAGTTGTTTAGTGTGAACCGAGAGTAGGGGTTCTGCAAAGTGGTCCCCAAGCCTCCGATGGGTTTCCCCAATGTAGAGGAGGCCACAACGGGTACAGCGGATGCAGTATACCACATTGGCAGATGTGCAGGTGAACATCTGCTTGATGTGGAAAATCTTCTTGGGGCCTGGGATGGGGGTGAGGGAGGAGGTGTAGGGGCAGGTGTAGTGCTTCCTGTGGTTGCAGGGAAAAGTGCCAGGTGTGGTGGAGCTGGAAGGGAGTGTGGAGCGGACAAGGGAGTCACGGAGAGAGTGGTCCCTCCGGAAAGCAGATACGGGTGGGGAGGGAAAAATGTCTTTGGTGGTGGGGTCGGATTGCAGATGGCAGAAGTGTCAGAGGATGGTGCGTTGGATCTGGAGGTTGGTGGGGTGGTACGTGAGGACGAGGGGGATTCTGTTTTGGTTGCTATTGCGGGGACGGGGTGTGAGGGATGAGTTGCGGGAAATGCGGGAGACATGGTCGAGGGCGGTCTCGACCACTGAGGGGGGGGAAGTTGTGGTCCTTGAAAAATGAGGACATCTGACATGTACAGGAGTGGAATACTTCATTCTGGGAACAGATGCGGCGGAGGTGAAGGAGTTGGGAATAGGGGATGGCATTTTTGCAGGAAGGTGGGTGAGAGGAGGTGTATTCTAGGTAGCTGTGGAAGTCAGTGGGCTTGAAATGGATATCGGTTTCCAGGTGGTTGGCAAAGATGGAAACAGAGAGGTCCAGGAAGGAGAGAAAGGTATCAGAGATGGTCCAGGTGAACTTAAGGTTGGGGTGGAAGGTGTTGGGAAAGTGGATGAACTGTTCGAGCTCCTCGTGGGAGCACGAGGCGGCGCCGATACAGTCATCAATGTAACGGAGGAAGAGGTGGGGTTTAGGGCCAGTGTAGCAACGGAAGAGGGATTGTTCCACATAACCTACAAAGAGGCAGGCATAGCTTGGGCCCAGGCAGGTACCCATGGCTACCCCCTTTGTCTGTAGGAAGTGGGAATTGAAAGAGAAGTTGTTGAGGGTGAGGACAAGTTCAGCTAAGCGAATGAGGGGGTTAGTGGAGGGGGAACTGGTCAGGCCTGCGGGACAGGAAGAAGTGGAGGGTCTTTAGGCCATCTGCATGCGGAATGCAGGTGTATAGGGACTGGACATCCATGGTAAAGATGAGGTGTTGGGGACCGGGGAATCGGAAGTTTTGGAGGAGGTAGAGGGCATGGGTGGTGTCACGGACGTAGGTAGGGAGTTCCTGGACCAAGGGGGAGAAAATGGAGCCGTGATAGGTGGAGATAAGTTCGGTGGGGCAGGAGCAGGTGGAGACAATGGGTCAACCAGAGCAATCAGGTTTGTGGATTTTGGGAAGGAGATAGAAGCAGGCAGTGCAGGGTTGGGGAATGATGAGGTTGGAGTCGGTGGGTGGTAGATCACCTGAGGTGATGAGGCTGTGGATGGTTTGGGAGATGATGGTTTGGTGCTCGGGGCGGGGGGATCATGATCAAGGGGGCAGTAGGAGAAGGTGTCAGAGAGTTGGTGCCTGGCTTCGGTGATGTGGAGGTCAGTGTACCATACTACAACTGCGCCTCCCTTGTCCGCGGCTTTTATGGTGAGGTTGGGATTGGAGCGGAGGCTGCACGTTCTGTGGGGGAGAGGTTGGAGTGGGTGAGGGGGTGAAGAGGTTGAGGTGATTGATGTCACGACAGCAGTTGGAGATGAAGAGGTCGAGAGAGGGTAGGAGGCTTTGGGGTGGTGTCCAGGAGGAGGGGATGCGTTAGAGGTGGAAGAAGGGGTCAGTAGAGAGAGGGTTAGGCTCACGATTAAAGAAGTAAGCGTGGAGGCGGAGGCGGCAGAAAAACTGTTCAACGTCCAAGCTTGAGCGGTATTCGTTGATGTTTGGGTGGAGGGGGACAAAGGTGAGCCCTTTACTGAGGACCGTCCACAACCTTAAGTTCACCTGGACCATCTCTGATTCCTCTCTCTCCTTCCTAGCCCTCTCTGTTTCCATCTCTGGCATCCACCTGGAAAAACCCAAGGGACTAGAACCTGGTGTCATCTGACTTCTGACCAGGTTTAAACATAGACAACAATTAGATTAAAACAAATCAAAAAACTGTGGATTCTGGAAATCAGAAACAGTCAATTGAATTAATTTGTTGTTACATTTTGCTCTGATAAGATTACTGTGCTTTTAACAAATTGCTAAGTCTTTTGTTTAAGCTACAATCCACAGTCAAGGATTGGTTATACACAGAGTCTGAAATTGGATATTCAAAAAAGTCTGGTTCAGAACCACTAAGGTCAATTTAAAGCGTCTTTAGATGTCTTACATCTTTTTACATTTTACATTTTTGTGAATACGGAGGTAGAAAGTCTGATTTGTATTGTCTATCTCCATGTCATCACAGTTTGAACAAGTCAATCACAGCCTACATTCCCAGATCTGTACAGGCCAAACATGGGGTGGATCTGTGTAGACCAATTATAGCCAACACTGTTGGATCAACAGACTAATCACAGTGCTTGATTTTTACGTACTAAAACACATCAACAGTGGACGATATTTACAGGGCAATCACAGCCTACAAACCTGGGTTTATTCAGGCTAATCAGTGCATTTCAGATTGGACAATTTGGCCAATCACATGTTGTTGTCATGGATTTGTATGGTTCTGGGGACCCACGTTCGAATCCTGCCAAGGCAGATGGTGGAATCTGAATTCAATAAAATATCTGGAATTAAGAATCTAATGATGACCATGAACTCATTTTCAATCGTGGGAAAAAACCCATCTGGTTCACTAATGTTCTTTAGGGAAGGAAACTGCCATCCCTATTTGGTCTGGCCTACATGTGACTCTGGACCCACAGCAATGTGGTTCACTCTAAACTGCCCTCTGGGCAACTTGAAATGGGCAATAAATGCTGCCTGGTCAGTGGCGCCCTCATCCTGTTAATAAATAAAGAAATCACCCTGCAGAATGCTGGAGTTCTTGTTAAGACCAATCATATTCCTCCAGAAAATAGTAAGCAAAAGGGAAAGAGAAGGTCTGTAAGGTTCTGCTGGAAGCAATGTGCCCCAGTGGCCTACTACACACAGAAGTGAATGGATGATTACTATCACAGAACAGTGCTTTGAGATTTTGTAAATCTCAATCTCATGTTCAAATCCATCCATGGCCTCTCCCCTCCTTGTCTCAGTAACATTCTCTGGCCCCACAATCCTTTGAGATATATGTGCAGTTCTACTTCTGGCCCCACAATCCTCTGAAATATCTGCAAGGACCTACTTCTGACCTCTTGATCATCCCTGGTTTTAACTGTTCCACTGGTCATGCTTGAATCTACCCAGGCTTTATACTTAAAAAATCCCTCCTCATACCTCTCCACCTCTCTTTCATCCGTTAATACATTTCTTTAAATCTTACCTCTTTGATCAAGCATACAGTCATCCATCCTGATGTCTCTTTTATGTTGCTGGTGTTAAAGAGACTACATAAATGCAAATTGTTGTTGTTTAAGAGTCCTAAATTGCATGGAATGTGTTTCTTGGAAACTGTAATGATTATACTCTAAATGTGCTCTTTGATGAAAAATCATCGGCCTTAATCATCAACTTTAATACTGGCTTTCTCTACAGGTGCTGCCTGACCTGCTGAGTTTTTCTAGCTTTTGTTGTTCTTATTTCAGATTTCCAGGATCTGTAATGATTTGCTTTTGTTATTTATGATGAAAAATAGATTCCAGATGAAATATCAAAGCTGTCCTTCAGTGGATCAAACAGCAACTTGTTCAGAAAGATAACATTTACAATCATGGCATCACCCTTCCAATAGAACAACGTAATTTCCATGCAACTGGAAACCAAATGTTGTTTATTATTTTAACTAATTTTAGAAATCTGTGCAGCTCAACTCACTTCCTATTGCATATATGTCCAAAAATTATGTGATTCATACCCCATGACACTCACCGATATTAGACCAGAGTAAGTGAATCACTCCATAAGACATAGGAGCAGAAATTAGGACATTCAGCCCATTGAGTCTGCTCCAACATTCAATCATGGCTGATGACGTTTCTCAACCCCATTCTCCCGCTTTCTCCCTATAACCCTTGATCCCCTTGACAATCAAGAACCTATCTATCTCCGTCTTAAATATACTTAATGACGTAGCCTCCACAGCCTTCTGTGGCAGTGAATTCCATAGATTCACCACTCTCTGGCGGAAGAAGTTTCTCGTTATGTCCATTATAAAAGGGCTTCACTTTGCTCTAAGTCTGTGCCCTCGGGTCCTAGTCTCTCCTACCAATGAAAATATCTTCCCAACATCCACTTTGACCAGGCCATTCAGTATTCTGTAAGTTTCAATTAGAATCCCCCCTCATCCTTCTAAACTCCATCGAATATAGACCCAGAGTGCTCAAATGTTCCTCATACGTTAAGGTTTTCACTCCTGGGGCCATTCTCGTGAACCTCCTCTGAACCCGTTCCAGGGCCAGTACATCTTTCCTGAGATATAGGGTCCAAAACTGTGCACAATACTCCAAATGTGGCCTGACTAGAGCCTTATAGAGTTTCAGAAGTGCATCCCTGCTTTTTATTCAAGTCCTCTCAAAATAAATGCCAAAGTTACATTTGCTTTCCTAACTACTGACTCAACAGGTTTACCTTGAAAGAATCCTGGACTAGAACTCCCAAGACTCTTTGCAATTCAGACTTCAGAATTTTCTCTAATTTTGAAAATATTTAGAAAATAGTCCATACTTCTATTTTTCTTACCAAAGTGCATGACTTCACATTTTCCCACATTGTACTCCATCTGCCAGTTCTTTGCCCATTCTCCCAACCTGTCCAAATCCTTCTGCAGCCTCCCCACATCCTCAATACTACCAGTCCCTCTACCTATCTTTGTATCATCTGCAAACTTAGCCAGTATGCCCTCAGTTCCTTCATCTAGATATTAATTTATAAAGTGAAAAGTTGTGGTAACGCTGACTCCTGTGGAACACCACTTGTCACTGGTTGCCATCCTGGAAAAGACCCTTTTAACCCCACTCTCTGCTTTCTGTCAGACAGCCAATCTTCTACGTATATTAGTACTTGCCTCTAACACCATGGGCCCTTATTTTACTCAGCAGCATCCTGTACAGCACCTTGTCAAAGGCCTTCTTGAAGTCTAGGTAGATAACATCTATTGGCTCTCCTTGGTCTAACCTGCTTGTTATTTTCTCAAAGAATTCTAACAGGTTTGTCAGGCATGACCTCCACTCGATGAAGTCGTGCTGACTTTGCCCTATTATACCATGCACTTCCAAGTATTCAGAAATCTCATCCTCCACAATAGACTCTAAAATCTTACCCACGACCAAGATTAGGCTAATCGGCCTGTGATTTTCAGTCTTTTGCCTCACTCCCTTTTTTAATAGGGGTGTCACGTTAGAAATTTTCCAGTCCTCTGGAACCCTCCCCGATTCTAGCGATTCCTGATCACTAATGCCTTCACTATCTCTTCAGCTATCTCCTTAAGAACTGTGGGGTGTGGTCCATCTGGTACCAATTATTTATCTACCTTCAGGCCATTCAGTTTTTCTAGCACCTTATCCTTGGTGATGACCACCATACTCAGCTCTGCCCCTTGACTCTGTGGAATTTTTGGGACATTACTCAAGTCTTCCACCGTGAAGATTGACACAAAGTAATTACTCAGTTCCTCAGCCATTTCCTTGTTCCCCACTACTATCTATCCAGCATCATTTTCCAGAGGTCCAATGTCTGCTTTTGTCCTTTATATATCGAAAGAAAGTCTTACAGTCTTTATTTATATTACTGGCTAGCTTACCCTCATATTTAATCTTTTCCCTCCTCATTTCTTTTTTTGTTGCCCTCTGTTGGTCTTTGCAAGCTTCCCAATCCTCTGGTTTCCCACTGGCCTTCACCATATTATATGCTTTCACTTTTGCTTTTATGCTATCCCTGGTTTCCCTAGTCAACCATGGTCGCTTCATCATCCCTGTACCATGCTTCTTTTGCCTAGGGATGAATTTTTGCTGTGTCTCCTGAATTACTCCTAGAAACTCCTGCCATTGCTGTTACACTGTTTTTCCTGCTAGGCTTCTCTTCCAGTCAATTTTGCCCAGCTCCTCCCTCACGCTTCTGTAGTTGCCTTTACTCAGCTGTTATACTGTTACCTCTGATTCTATCTTCTCCCTCTCAAATTGCAGAGTAAACTCAATCATATTATGATCACTGCCTCGTAAGGGTTCCTTCACCTTAAGCTCCCTCATCGAGTCTGCTTTGTTGCACAACACTACATCCAGTACTGCCTGTTCCCTTCTGTGCAATCCACTACAAACCTGATCTTCCCAGTCTATCTGCATACTGAAATCCCCCACAATCACTGTAACTTTGCCTTTCTTACATACCTTTTCTATCTCTTGGGGTATCTTGCGCCCTAGCTCCTGACTACTGTTTGGAGGTCTGTACATAATTCCAACTATAGTTATTTTTGCCTTTGCGGTTCCTCAACTCGAGCCACACATATATGGACCACGCACACATATGTACTGTACTTGCTCATGTATAATCTTTACATGTCAGAAACCCAGCCCATAAGTATGGCCTTTTCAAACTGAATATGGATACTGAGCCTGGTCATCATTGACAACCATTATCTGGGCATAGGCTGTGTTCAGTCCTCACTGCAAACTCTGTTCCTTAGCTATTGACTCCATTCTTTACCTTGGGAAAGGTCTGAGTCTCAGTCTAACAAGGTGTGGAGCTGGATGAACACAGCAGGCCAAGCAGCATCATAGGAGCAGGAAAGCTTGACGTTTTGGACCGAGACCCTTCATCAGAAATGGGGGAGGGGAAGAGGGTTCTGAAACAAATAGGGAGAGAGAG
>JAHRHZ010000002.1:22258315-22272050 GCA_024137785.1 Ginglymostoma cirratum
TCCACCTATCCTCTCCTCTATCCATCTTCTATCCGCCTCTCTCTCTCCCTATTTATTTCAGAACCCTCTTCCCCTCCCCCATTTCTGATGAAGGGTCTAGGCCCAAAACGTCAAGCTTTCCTGCTCCTATGATGCTGCTTGGCCTGCTGTGTTCATCCAGCTCCACACTTCGTTATCTCGGATTCTCCAGCATCTGCAGTACCTATTGTCTCTGAGTCTCAACCTGATTGTTTGTAATACCAGTGTCATATTGACAATGAGCTTCAGGCCATATATCTGCACCATCACTGGGTCCACCTTTGTCCATCTCCCTAAAATTGTCCAACTTCAACCTTGTCTCAGATGGTACAGCAAAAAGCTGTATTCATGCCTTTGCTAATTCTCAATTTTACTACTCCAATATACTTCTGGCAGATTTCCCATTCAAACACACTCTCCACCACAGTCATCTAAATTAGACTATTCGACTCTCGTTTGTGGGAGCTGACTGTACACAAATCAATTTCTCCATTCCCTACATTACAACAGAGGCTACACAAGATCTGGACGTCATTGACAACTACAACTGCAGGCAACTACATGGGTCCCAATCCAGAAGTATGCATGTTCACAATACCAGACAATATGTCATCACATAGAATGCACATACGATGTCAGATGCAAGTACCACACTGTGCATGCGTATTGAAAAACTTGCACTTTGGAAGGGGTGTGAGATGTCAGGATATGTGAGGAGGGAATGGGGGAGGGGAGAGAGAATCGAAATGGGAGTAAGGAATGTTGAAGAGCAAGAGTGAAGAGTGAGAAGATATTTCCCACTAATCACCTCCTCCGCTTCCCCTTCACCTGATTGGCACCGTTCCCAGGGCCTGACAACCTCCTCTTCCAAGTCAGAACTACACTCTCCTTCTAATCCTCCTTTCTCCAGGGTCCTGAACCCCCCTCAACCCACACATCTCCTGACCTCCCCCCTTTCTAGATCACCCCCACCTTCCAGGTGCTGACGGTTCCCATCTCTTGGTTATCAATCTCATCTCATCACCTCCCCCAGGTCCTGATACCTTCACTCCCCTCTCACAGGTCCCACTCTGTACCCTCTTTCTGTGTCCTGACCAATCCTTTCCCAGTTTCATATTTTCTCCTACCTACTCGCTATATTTGGATGTTCTACTGATGGTGCATATTGTCGAGTATATACTGAGGACCTGCTGAGTTGATTAACTTGTGATGATCACTCCATACTTTCATACATTCCTCGGTAGATGTTTGATTCTAAAATATTTGGTTTGTCTAGCAAATCTTCTGGAAGTTTCCATGGGAGTGGAGAAGTTCACCAACTCAACAATTCCATTTATAACTCCCCAGGCAAAGAATCTGGGGAGGAAATGGCCGAGTGGTATTATCGCTGGACTGTTAATCCAGAGACCCAGCTAACATTCTGGGGACTCGGGTTCAAATTGTGCCACGGCAGATGGTGGAATTTGAATTCAATAAAATATCTGGAATTAAGAATCTAATGATGACTGTGAATCCATTGTCGATTGTCGGAAAAACCCATCTGATTCACTAATGTCCTTTGGGTAAACTGCTATCCTCACCTCGTCTGGCCTACATGTGACTGCAGACCCACAGCAATGTGGTTGACTCTCAACTGCCCTCTGGGCAATTAGGGATTGGCAATAAATGCTGCCTAGCCAGCAACACCCTCATCCCATAAATGAATAAAGAAAAAAAACAGAATTTCTCACATTTGCTCACAAGATGGTTTAAAGATTTTATACACTTCTGTCTAAATGACACGAATTCCAGCCAAGGAATACAGAGTTAAACTGACTTTGAATTGGGTCCTAATGTGATATTTATCTTTTTGTGATCTTTTAGCTCTTTGTCTATGAATCCTGATGTATTAATTCTGTGCACATCTTCTTTCCAAATGTTAAAAACTTAGTTACTTGCTTTTGTGTATTGGCCATTGCCAAATCTAGAACTCAGCCTTGAAGGCTGCTTAAACATTTAAATCCTATTGGGAGGCCTGTTTGTCCCAATCTAAACTAGGAATTTTGTGAGCATTCTGACAATATCGTTGATATTCCCTTGCTTACTATCAATTTGGCACACACCTTGCTTAATACACTGGCCACTTGATACGGAATTGCCTGCTTATGAGCAAACTATGTTTTCAAGCAATGCTGAAACAAACAAAGATATCAAGGATTGTTTCATGTACTTTAAGACTGTGAGCCATGTGTTTCACCTGTAAATTCACTTGCTTACATACAATTCAAGCACAATGGGGTTCATCAGCATGATGCTTAGTTTCTACTACTGTAACCATGTCACATTAATGATAATAGTGTAATAATCAATCCTTGATGAGCAATTATGTGAACATTATTGCTAACATGACATTTTCCTTCCTTAATTGCTCTATGTATCTTTCTTCTCTTTTCCTTCTTTGCATCCTCTGTACCTTCCCATCATTCTATCCCTCCTTTCTTCTTCCTTCCCTCTTTTGTCTTCCATTTTCACTCCATCCCTCATTCTCTTCCTTTTTACACTCTCGCTCCCTTATTCGTGTTTCTGTACTTCTAACCATTTTTTCCTCCTTTCTTCCACTTTCCTTTTCAATCCTTCTAGTGGAATAAAAAGTAATATATCTTAAGTGGCGTATTTTACACTCTGTACATTATTACCATACAGTGTATAATGTATGATTGACTTGTGGTCAGTCTGCCAGCAGCAGTAGGGATTGAGTCAATCAAACTTAGTCTACCAGTGAACAGTATAAAGTTTTATCTTCAAAGAATACATTCCAATTATTGCATACGATTAATATGTTTGTGCTGAAGAGATGAAGGATGAAACATGTCCCTCCTTCCCATTCATCCTAAATTGCAAACAGTTCTGTGCTGTGAATTCACATACTGTGTTAAAACTGCATCAACCGTTATTTTATGGGGTCCACACAGGCACTGATGAGAGACTTTCCTAATATCAGTCTGAATTCAATTCCAAATCCTTGAGTTAAAATGATACTGTCATGGCATTGGCCGATCCTGCTGGAGAAAATAATAGCTGTGGAGTTAATTTCTCATCCATTTTTGTTCCCATAATGGATAACACCATTTTTGCAATAGACTCACTAATGGAGGGGTAAAAGAGCTGGCCAACAGCACTAAGGAATTTCCTAGCTATTTTCCAATTTATCTGCTGCTAAATTCAAGGCCTAGGAAGCCAAACAGAACACTGAGCAACTGAAGTAAATAGCTGGCACCATGACACTTGCAGTGCAGTTACTGAGGGAGTACTGCCTTGTGCCAATGCGATTTTAAAACACCAGCTTTCAGCTGTCTGCCCTCTCAGGTGGACAAAAGATACCATAGCACAATTTTGAGGATGAATAACAGTGTTGTCTCTGATGACCGTGACTAATATTTATCTCTCAACCAGTATCACAAATGCCATTCCTTTAGCTATTATCACATCACTGTTTGTAAGATCTTGCTGTGTGCAAATTGCTGTACTTCCCATTGACTATACTTTCAGTAACTTCATTGGCTATAAAGTGTCTATGGGATGTTCGAGGTCATGAAAGGCACTGTGCACGTATATATTTTTCTTTTCCTCCTATTCTCTCAAAGGCACCAACCATCAAATTCAGATCTTAATCTTGCACAAGCCAGTGAATTTTGGTGAATATCTTATGCCAAGGTGGTGTCTCAAAAGAATCTTGCTTCCTTCACATCATCATTTTGAACAGGATGAGTTATTATATAGTGGAAAACACGGGAAACAGGAACAGGAGTAGGCGATGACAGTGCTCGATGTCCGATAAAGTCATTGTTGATCTTCTACTTCAATTCCACTTTCCTTCATTTTCTCCATATTCTTTAGCTCACTTTGTAGTCATAGGTAATACTTCTGTCCACGTCAGGATCCCATGCAAGACTGACAGATTCTCTGACCAAGACTATGTGACATAACCAAATTGGCTGGAACTTACTGCAGCTTCAATCCTGACCCTTTCAGAACCATTACCTTATGCAGGATCAAGTACCAGAGTATGATCACCTGTATGATTACCAGCTGCTTGGAACTGGCAGCTAAGGACCCTGTGGGACACCAGCTCAAAATAGGAGTTTGAGATTGGCAATGATTCAGAAGGACTACTCCTGTCACAGAAATCATCCATATATCCCATCATCTCTATCAGACAAAGTTCTCTTAATGAGTGTCAATTCCATGAGCACAGTTACACTGCTCATGATGTGCCAATGTATTGCCAAATGTGGCAAAGCATTCAAAGTAGGATTCACCAGGATTATCAGCAGTTAGCTAATTCAGCACATGATCAAAGATAGAGGTTTCTACCAGTCTGTTAACCTAATAACATTACATGAGCTCAGAGATACACGGTATTGCTTGAACAGTTTGCTCCACCAATGTCCTCCTTTCCTCCCCTCTTCGTTATCTTCCATTCAGATTCCTGAGATTACATAGATTAATGACTGAACGCATTGGGAATCACAGCTTCTCCTATCCACTCTGATATTTCCCTGATGCTATTTCTCCAAAGATAGAATCAATATAAGTTTCTCATTAAACACTCCAGAGAATTCATCTTAATGGTCACAGAGGGTCCAGGTAGATAGGTCGACAGTCACAGGTTTCAAGTTACTAAAAATAATTCTTACAGATTGCCACTAATTCAAACATCACACACATGCTGGTTATTTTGCTAAACCTCCAATCTGCTGCTAAAGCATTTGGAAATCCCATTGAAACCACGCCAACATTTGACAAGTGGCTCTCATTACAGCCTTGGCTCACAGCCCACAACAGCACACGGTCCTTATTCAACATGGGCCCACAGAACAGAGGGCTCTTTAAACCACACAAAAAAGTCTTTCTGGGTTGTCGCCTGGGTAATGAAATGTTGTTTTGACCTATTTAAAGGCCATCAATTTCTGATAATGCCAACTGCAGCACTATTCTGAGCTCTTGTTATCTGTTCAGGGAAGGCCATAGAAAATGAGCCACAATATCACATCACAGAGCAAAATACACAGACTCATATACTCTTATAAGAAAAAGGTTATTGTATAAAATAAGCTAAGGACGCTTGCTAAATAACCAGTCTACATAAATTTATATATTTCAATCTCTCTACAGCTTTCTCTAAGTCACTGTAATACACATTTTCTTTGGACATAGAGGTCAATGGGCAAGTACAGCACAGAACGGCCCATTTGCTCAACAGGTCATAATGATAGAGATTACAAATAAAAGAAATTGTATGATGGTTAAATTTGAAACTGTTTCTTTTAATTGAATGTAAAAGAGGATGTTCTGAATGGAGATAACTTGTTCAGACAAAAATCTGCCTGGACACAGTCCCACTGAATGGAGAAAGAGTATCAATCTGAATTTTTCACACCTTGATTCAAAAGAGGTCTTTTCTGGACTCAGATCTTCAGGCCCAGAAAGACAAAGGTTCGAATCTTACAGAGTGCAGAGTGATATGAATTATGGCAAGATTTATGACAGAATCACATAAGTAATCTGGTGAGGCCTATCTTGACATCAGGAGCAACTTTTTATACATCTACTGGGAAGCTTGGAGGGTTTCTTGAAAAGCTCAGCACATCTGGCAGCATCTGTGAAGAAAAACCAGAGTTAACGTTTCAGATCCGATGACCCTTCCTCAGAACCAGACCCGAAATATTAACTCTGATTTTTCTTCACAGATGCTGCCAGACCTGCTGAGCTTTCCCACCATCTTCTGTTTTTGTTCCTGATTTACAGCATCCACAATACTTTTGGTTTTAATTGGAGAGTTTCTTGTTTGCCAGTGGCAAGTTGCCAATTACGGGGAATTACAGCCTTACGAATACCACAATTCAACTCGTTAATATTCAGCTGCCTATCTGACTGAACATGGAAGTCTGAGTGGGTACCTAATGACTTCAGCTTGTGGCTTGTTCCAAAGGAGTTCCCATGTTGGGCATCAGGCAGCAATTTCTTAGTGCATGCCCCAGCAGCACCAGCTACACGCACTACACATCAACAGATATTAGCATCTGACAGACAACAGCCACAAAGAAGCCTCATTTCATATCTCTAATCCACTTACAGTACACCTCTGCACGTCAGTGCTGCACTTTGAGCTACACTGACAATGAATATTGCCACACTGTTGCAAGGACACTCTGCGATTGGGCACATGCACCCAGCTCGTGTAGTAGATCAAGGTGCATGTCCAGCCTGATTCCTTGCTGTCATAGTACTCACAGCATCCCTAGCTTGCATTGCTTAGCCTTCACTTTTGTGCCTTTTTCATCAGATAGAGGTACCAGGTTCACAGGACTGCTGTATTGCCTTGCCATTTAGTGCAGAAGAAAAGCTGGGAAGTTTCTCATTGCTGTTAGCAATTCTGGCAAGTCAAGGGAGATATCTTTCATTCAGGAGTGTGAGCACAGTCAAGGGCAGTATCCGATATTTGTCTAGGGACGTAGACATGGTCAGTCAGCCACACAGTTGGTTAGAACCAGGATATTCTCCACATAAGGGGTTGGGGAGCTTTTTATAAATGGCACTTGTATTAGGGATACCAGTCAATTCCAGGATATCCTGGTAGCAGTGAGATGTTCCAGGAACAGCACATGTTAAAATGTTGTCAAACAGAGACCTAGGGGTTCAAAAAATTCTTTGAAAGTTGTGTTGCAGGTAGACAGGGTGATCAAGAAGGCATTTAGCATGCTCGTCCTCATTGCTCAGATCATTGAGTATTGGAGTTGGGACATCATGTTGAGATCGTACAGGACACTGGTGAGGCCATTTTTGCAGTATTATGTATAATTTTGGTCATCCTGCTGTAGGAAGGATATAGTCAGTTCTGATATAATGCAATAGTTCTGTTCTCGGGCAATCTCATGTTAGAAGAAAATTGCGCAATAGCCGCACCATTTGAATTAATGGGGCTGAAATTGCATTATAGCCAATACAGCTTAGAAAAGTTCAAATTCTACAAATAGCGGTCTAAATTCTCCAATCGCCTTAAAGCCAATTTGCATTGAAGAAATATGCATTATATCAGAATTGACTGTATTATTAAATTAGAGAGCATACAGAAAATATTTACCAGGATGTTGCCAGGACTGGAGGGTTTGAGTTATCAGAAGAGGCTGGATAGGCTGGGACTTCTTTTACTGCAGTGTAGAAGGTTGAGGATTGACCTTATAGAGGTTTATAAAATCATGTGGGACATAGATTAGGTGAATAGCAAAGTCTTTTCCTGAGGGTGGGGGAGTTCCAAACTAGGAGTCATAGATTTAAGGTGAGGGGAGAAAGATTTAAAAGGGACCTGAGGGGCAGTTTTTCAGAGGGCGGTTCATGTGTGCAATGAACTGCCAGAGGGCATGGTAGATGCAGGTACAGTTATAACATTTAAAAGACATTTGGACAGATATATGACTAGGAAAGGTTTAGAGGGATATGCGCCAAATGTGGCCAAGTGGGATTAGTTTATATTGGGAAACTTAGTTGGCATGGACAAGTTGGACTAATGGGTCGCTTTCCATGCTGTATGACTATGCCTCTCAGACTGGATGATGGGACTTTCAAAGGATTCTGGAGATTCACCCTGGTGTGCCAGGGAGAAGGAAATTTGCGGAAAAATCACAAGCATAGGAAATAATCTACAACTCTATATATCTGTTGTGGTAGAACGCACAAATGAGTTACTGTTTTGAAATGAGTTAACTGGTTAATAGGGAAATACCTCATCAGTAATGCTTCATCAGTGCTGATTTTACTTGATTTTTTGCAGCTGGAAGTCTTAAAATATGAAATACTTGCATGCAATTGTTTCTGATAATTGGTGAGTTTATCGCTTTTAAAAGATGCTAATTAAATTCCACATTAGGCTTCTCCCACCAATATTCATCTAACCCCATCCCACTCTTCTTTTCTCACTCATTATTTATCCAGCTTTCCATTGAATGCATGTATGCTATTTGGTTGAATGACTGCTTGGACTGAATTTTATGTTTATGTGAAGAGGTTCAATTGTTGGATGGGAGACTTACACACTGACCTCATCAGCAAGTAAACCTGCCATATCACTCATCTATCAAATAATTAAAGCTAACAAATGGTGCATAGGTGAACTTCTTCCCATATCAGAGCTTCAACACTGATGCATCCGGTCACCAGAAACTGCTGATCATTCAGAGGCCACAGTTTTTGGGTCCCATGGACGGTGAGTCAAGGCCTACTCAGAGGAGGTACAGCAGTAAGAAGGCAAGCTTTGCTTCCTTTTTCCTCATGTTTGGTAAGGTACCAAATTAAAGCTTATTGTGGAAAATAAATGCTCATAATGCAGGAGGTCACATATTGGCATGGATAGAAGATTGGCTGCAAACAGAAATGAGACTGCAGGCACAATTTGGTCTTTTTCAGGTTGACAAGAAGCAATGAGAGACATGTTGCAGGGATTGGTGCTTATACTAAACTGTTCACATTTTATGTAATTGACTTAGATTAAGAGAACAAAGTTGTGTTTTCCAAATTTACTGACAGGTAGGAAAGTAAGTTTTCAAGATGACATGGGAAGTTACAAAAAGATACAGATATGTCAACCGAGTGGGCAAAGATCAGGCAAATTGAGTATAATGTAGTAATATGAAAGTGGTCATTTTGGCAGGAAGAATAAGAAAAACCATCTAAATTATGAGTTTTCAAAGCTCTGAGAAGCAGAGGTATCTGGCCAACTTCATACATGAATTGCAAAAGGTTAGTATACAGCTACAGCATGTAATTAGGAAAGGTTATAGATAGTTATTATTTATGTAAGGGGAACTGATTACAAAAGTAGAGAGGAAAGGCTTCAGTTATACAGGGCACTTGTGTGGCATGCAGAATACAGTTTGGAATACTGTTTACAAGATTGGCCGTCTTATTTTAGGAAATATATAAATGTGTTGGAGACAATTCAGATAATTTTTATCAGACTAATATCTTGAATGGGTGGGTTACTTTATGAAGCAAGGTTGGACATGCTAGATTTATACTCACTGGAGCTTAAAGAGGGGTCTTGACAGAATAAATGTGAAGAGGGTGTTTCTTCTATGAGAGAATCTAGAATTAGGGGGCTCACTGTTTAAAAATCAGGAGTCACACATTCAATCAGAGATGAGGTGAATATTTTTCTCACAGTGCATCACAAGTTTTTGAAATTCTCTTCTGGAAAACGTGGTGCAAGTAGGGTCTTTGAATACTTTTAAGGCAACGGCAAACATTTTTTTCTTTATTCATTAACAGGCCGAGGGCATCGCTGGCTAGGCAGCATTTATTGCCCATCCCTAATTGCTCAGAGGGCAGTTATGAGTCAAACACATTGCTGTGGGTCTGGAGTCACATGTAGGCCAGACACCGAGCAAAAACGTATAGTTATAGCAACAATGTCAATGGTGGAAGCTCTGGGTTCTAAATGCTGACCTGTTATGTGAATTAATGGTCGCTGCTGCAGAGGTATTCTTGCTATAACCTCTCTTTACACACGGTGTTTGTGAGGGAGCAGGCAAGAGCATACTCACTTACAGAGAAATATTTCACAGGCTGGAGATGTTCCAAGTTGAATAAACATTGTTCCCACATGCTGGCTCAAAAACTAAAAGCCTCTCTGTTCTACAAGATATGTGAAACTGACTTTACACAGAACTGCAAGACAATGTGAGGATTTTCACACTTGTTGAGCTAACTGTAGAATGAGAATGAGTCCAAAAGTTTAGGGGTCAGAGGGTCAAAGAAATCCTGCGATCCCAGTTTTGCTGATTTCCGAATAGGATCCTGGGTCTGTTTAAACACCAACTCTTCCCTATGTCTCGAAAAGACAAAAGCGCAACAATCCATTAGGTAAGCATAAAAAAAACTGTCACTCAGATTAACAAAATTCAGTTTGCGCCAGAGAAATTTAGGAATTCACAAGACAATTTGCATTTAAATAGCTCCACAATGTAGTTCAACATGCCATTTACATGAGACACATAAAAAGATACACTGGATGGAATTTTACTGGGGTCTGAAAAGCATTGCCTAAGCAAGAAATGTGGCAGTCATATAAAATGTACAATGAGGCCTTTCAAGGACTCTACAGAACATCCTATGATTTACTTTTTAGCAAGATGAGATTCTCACAAGGCAGTGGTGTGTTGCCTATATTAAGAAGGATTAAAGATTGATAACAACCTTATTAACAATACAAATCACCATATTAATATGCAGCTTCCCATTCAACCAGCCTTGAGCAAACTGGATGCGATGAACTGTCTTTACGGAAAGCTGATGACTTCAACTTGTCGCTGGCTGCGAACAGTTTTCATGTTGCATAGTACAAAACCTGATCTCAGGGTATGAATCATGGACACCAACCATATGCATCCCTAGCCCATATATACTGGCATCCAATACTACCAATCCCTCAGGATGCCTCTTCAATCCATTTGCAGGATGCCAAGGAAGTGCAGATTTGCACTGCAGAGTGTGCCAGCTGAAAGAACTCCAGATGCTGGTATCCCCTCATCAAGTCACCCTTTATTTACACATGGAGAGTCCTTGGCACTGGTCCAGCTCTGTCAGAGTAAACTGAACCTATGAAATTCCTGTTTATATCTGTAACCCCAGGGCTCCCTGATTGGGTCAGATTAAACAGCCCCAACAAGAGAACTTATTCTATGATGTCCACCTGACTGACCTTGTTACAATCACCACATACCTTCCCTTTGAGTCTGAGGACATAGGCCAGTTCTTTTTTTTGTAGCCCCTCCTGGGTTTAGCACCGGTCAAGTTCCAACAATTCTGCCTGTGACAGGGGCAGTGTATAATGCACAGTAGCTTGCCTCTTACATCCACAGCATCTTAGAAGAAATTCATTCTCCTCTTCAGGCGGCAAAGGCGTCAAGGTGGCAACATCCACTGAGTCCATTGCAGACTCTGAGGTAACTTCAATGCTTGATGCAGAGGGAAATCCCACGGGTTCCGGAACAGTCATAAAGGCCGTTGAGGAGCCAAGCATGTTTTGCTTCCACACAGCATGGGAGTTTGCAGCTTTCATATGGTCCACGTGTTTCTTCAGGACTGTCGCACCTAACCAAATTTTATATGTCTCTGGACCTGACCTCACGTCAATCATGCCTCTTACCCATAAGGGCCATTCCCATGGTTCCTACTCCAAATTTCATCCCCTAGTGGAGTTTTGTGTCCAGTATTAACATTCCTGATGCCATTTCACACTACCAAGTCCTCCCACCGCCCCCATCCAGTCCAGAAAGATCAGACTTAACCTCGTGCAGAGTCTACTACCCATTGCCAACTTTAATGGTGCCATCCCTCCAGTTGCATGAGGGGTAGGCCTACAATCAAAAAGGAACTGGGAAAGTTTGGTATCTAATGAAGCTGTAGGTTATTTTTCTAAGCCTGCCTTCAAAGTGTGGACTGCTCTTTCTGCCTAACAATTAGATAATTGGTGGTATGGAGCCGTCCTTATATGTCAAATACAATTCGACTTTAGGAAATACTCAAATTCCCTGCTGGCAAACGATAGCCCATTATCTGACCAACATTTCCGGAGGTCTATGTATTGCAAACATGTGTGCATTTTTTCTGTCATTGTCCCAATGTTTGACAAATGAGCGCTGTGCACATCCAGCCATTTTGAGTGGGTGTCCACAATGACTAAGAACATTAAGCCCATGAAGACTTGCAAAGATGACCTGAAACCGACTCCAGGGTTTACCTAGCCATTCCCAAACATGTAGGGGAGCTGCTGGCAGCAATTTCTTTCCTAGTTGGCGCTCTGGGCACTGCTCTACCAACTGTGCTATATCTGCATCCAATCCTGGCCACCAGACAAAACTTCTCAACATCTTCATTTTGGAAAATCCTGGATGACCCTGATGGAGTTCAGCCAGTACCTGGTGATGACCTTTGCTCAGGACAATCACTCTTGCTCCCCGTAATAATAATATGCTGTCCTCTACTGTGATCTAGTCTCTCTGAATCCAAAAGCATTTCAATTCTGGTTTTGACGGCCCTTTGTTTTCCCCCAACACCGCCAGCTGTTTCAGTTTTGCCAGGACCAGATCTTTCTGCATCCAAAGTCTGACATTGTCAGCAGTGACTAGAAGTGCACCCAGAAAATTAAAAACCATTACAGTGGTGTATCTGCCAGTGGGAGGCGGCTCAATGCATCTGCATTTGCTACTTTCCACTTGTACACTGTTCCAATTTGTAATTATATGAACTTAGTATTAGAGCCCACTGCTGAATTTGGCTTGAAGTTGTTAGCGGCGCTGTCTTGTCCTCTTTAAGTAGACCTAGCAGGTGTTTGTAGTCCATTTTTATTACAAACTTATGTCCATGGTGGAATTTATTGACTCCAAATATGACCACTAAACCTTCCTTCTCTATGTGGGTGTATTTATGCTCTGCATTAGCCAAAGTCCAAGATGTGTACACTAATGGTCATTCCTCTCCATTGGACCACCTATGAGCTAATAATTCCCAGTGCCATATGGGGAGACATTGCATATCAATACTAGATCTTGCCTGGGATTATGGTGGGCCAACACCATAGAGGATGATAGCTGTTTCTTCACTTCCCTGAAGGCTATGGCTTGACCACACAACCATTTCCAAAGCTGACGCAAAGGTGCCAGGATGGAGGCCAGGTTATGTATGAACTTTATAAACTACTTCACCAGCCCAAGGAAAGACCGGCACTGACATAGGAGCCAGGGCATCTTTCATTCCTCTCGCTTTATCTTCCAACAAATTTAACCTGGTCTTATCCACTGTAGCTCAAGTAGGTCACTTGGGGTGTTCTGAACACACATTTTTCCCTTCTAAGGCATACACCCGCTTGGGTAAAACGTCTAAGGACTATGTCCAAGTTCTCTGTGCTCCTTATTGGTTATTAGCATGGCATCTAGATAAACTGCAATCTGGGATGGGCCTTGTAAAATGTTCTACATCATCCACCGAAAAATTACATAAGGCAACAATACCCCAAGTGGCAGTCTCACACCTTCATACAAATCCTTACGGGTATTAATTGTTGCATACTTCTGGGAATCTTCATCTGACTGCAACTGCAAACATACATGGCTCATTTCCCATATACATGGCTCAAAGAACAGACCCCTGCCAGCTTTGCATATCAATCCTCAATGCGAGGGGTTGCGTGTTTATCCAGCTGCAAAAAGTGGTTTACCATTATTTAATATCCCCACAGAGGTGAACCAACCTGTCGGGCTTCATTATCGGTAGAACAGGTGCTGCCAGTTCCTCAAACTGGATTGGTTTAATGATTCCTTCATTTTCTAGCCTTCTGATTTCTGCCTGTACTTTTGCCCATAAGGCAAATGGCACTGGGCAGGCCTTGAAGAATCATGGAATTGCTTTGTGGTCAACATGCAAGGTAGCCTTGGCTCCTTTGGTAGTCCGCAGACCATCCTGAAAAACCTCCAGATATTTAATTAAGACTTCACTCAGGCAGCCATTTGCTAATTGAAAAACATTGAGCCAATCGAGGTGAATCTGTCTCAACCAATTTCACCTCATCAAGGATAAAAGGTACTGCAGATGCTGGAGAATCCGAGATAACAAGCATGGGGCTGGATGAACACAGCAGGTCAAGCAGCATCATAGGAGCAGGACAACTTGACGTTTCGGGCCT
>JAHRHZ010000002.1:22272450-22309299 GCA_024137785.1 Ginglymostoma cirratum
GAAAACTTGACGTTTCGGGCCTAAACCCTTCATCAGAAAAACTTTTTGGGTCCAGAAACTTTTTCTGATGAAGGGTTTAGGCCCGAAACGTCAAGTTTTCCTGCTCCTATGATGCTGCTTGACCTGCTGTGTTCATCCAGCCCCATGCTTGTTATCTCTTCACCTCATCAAGCTTGGGCCTGAGCCTTTTACTGAAATCAATGGTAACTGAACCAGCTGCTTCTCATAAGAGGCCAGAACTGAAGTTGTACCCTTAATCTGTAGCGGATCTGTAGAAGTACAAAGGGATCTGGGAGTGCGAGTATAGGATTCTCTGAAGGTTAACTTGCAGGTTGCGTCCGTGATTAAGAAAGCAAATGGAATGTTGTCATTTATCTCAAGAAGGTTGGAATATAAAAGCAGCGATGTGCTTCTGAGACTTTATAAAGCTCTAGTTAGGCCCCATTTAGAATACTGTGTCCAATTTTGGGCCCCACACCTCAGGAAGGACATACTGGCACTGGAGCGTGTCCAGCAGAGATTCACACGATGATCCCTGGAATGGTAGGCCCAACATACGATGAACGGCTGAGGATCCTGAGATTGTATTCATTAGGGTTTAGAAGGTTGAGGGGAGATCTAATAGAAACTGACAAGATAATGCATGGCTTAGAAAGGGTGGACGCTGAGAAGTTGTTTCCGTTAGGCGGGGAGACTAGGACCCGTGGGTACAGCCTTAGAATTAGAGGGAGTCAATTTAGAACGGAAATGAGGAGACATTTCTTCGGCCAGAGATTGGTGGGCCTGTGGAATTCATTGCCACGGAGTGCAGTGGAGGCCGGGACATTGAATGTCTTCAAGGCAGAGATTGATAAATTCTTGATCTCGCAAGGAATCAAGGGCTACAGGGAGAGTGCAGGTAACTGGAGTTGAAACACCCTCAGCCATGATTAAATGGCGGAGTGGACTCGATGGACCGAATGGCCTTACTTCCACTCCTATGTCTTATGGTCTTATCCCCAGTATAGGTTCTCAGTCTAGCCGAGGTCTTGCACAAACGTAAGGGTTGGAGTCCATAGAGTAGTTTGTTAAAGACTTGTTCTGTGATCGCTGAAACTACCGTGCTGATACGGGCCTCCATTAGAACTGGGTGATGATTTAACCAGATGGTTATTTTGATTGGTTCTGATTTGGATGTTGCTGAGCAATTTAACTGTACCAAACCAGATGTAGGTGGACTTTCCAGAGTAAGCACTTTCCTGGATACCAGCCTATGAGGTCTCTTACTCAATTCAAACCTAGCAGGACTATTTTGCTTTCTTGTGTCATACCGGCAACAACTACAATGACAGTTCCTGAACAAAATTTAACCATTTGGCTGAGATATGGCTTTATTTTGGCGTTTTGCTGTGGGCTGCCCTAGGTCCCTTGACATAGGATGTGTCCTGAGTGAGGCTATGCAATTGCCTTCACTCAAATGGTGTTCAGTCAGACTGGCAAGAGTATACCCTCAGAATACCCTGCAAATCATATGCTCCACTTGTTGCATTTTCCAATGATAAAACCATCATAGTGCCTGTTTGAAGTCCCATTGGCCTTTGACTAGTACTCACTTTTGCATGATTACATCATTAATCCCACTTACCAAATGGTCTCTCAGCATCTCATTAAGGTTAAAAATGAAAGGCACATGCTTCTGCCAGTCATCTTAACCTAGTCAAAAATCTCAAATGGATTCCTCTGGTTCTCAAATTGCTGAGTAAAACCGATAGCATCTCAGAATTAAAGTAGGTGGGGGGGGGCAGCAGTGGGGAGGGTGTAATATTCCTTAATTAAATCCGTCAACTCCTGAAACATTTTCGGATCTGGTGCCTCAGGGAAAGTTAGGCTCCTCATAACCGAAAAACATGCAGATCCACAAGCTGTCAGGAGAATTGTTCATTGCTTTTCATTTGCTCCAATGCATTTGCCCAGGAAAATTAATGCAGTCTTTCCACATACTGGGTCCAGACTTCAACAGCAGGATGAAATGAGTCAAGCTTCCCAAATAACAGCATGATGTGAGAAATGCTTACCCCAATTCAAAGATGACTGTTCCAAGCGAATTTCTTCAGAAGTGTTGTTTTCTTTCATTGCCACTGAAATAACTCCACAGAGGCCAGTATCCCATAACCAAGCCACCCTTTATTTACAGTGGAGAGTCCTTGACACTGATCCAGCTCTCTGAGAGTGAACAGAACCTCTGATACTACTGTTTATATCTGTCGGCCAGGGTTCCCTGATTGGACCAAATTAACGGCCCCAGCCTAGTCATACTGTGCATTTCTAATTGCTCTGCTTTTACATCCTTTGTAATAGACTCTGATATTTTCCCAATAACAGGTGTTAAGCTAACCAGTCTATTGGTACCTGATTTTTGTCTCCTTCCCTTTTGAACAAAGGTGTTACAATGGCAGTTTTCTAAATCTTTAGGACATTTCCAGAATCTGAGGGTTCCTCAAAGATTACTGCTTTATATCTTTGCTCATTACTGTGACCACTGGTCATACACTCCAGCCATACAATTTTGTTGGGCCAGCAAAAGCAATCAGGAGAATTGCATCTTGTCAGTTGGGAAGCCGCAAAGATTGCTGGGTAAATCATGTCTGGGGACTGTTTGTCAAACTTAGTCAAAGGTCTTTGGCGGATACAATACAGTTCTGGGGTCTGAGAATGGATTGTTGAAGAAAGTGCCAAGAGGATGACTGACAGGCAGAGGGGGTCAAACTGACAAAAAAAAAAGGTTCGGTCAGGGCTGGGTGGAGGGAAGCAGAGGCATGTATTGAGATGGGGACAAAGACAGTGATGGGGGTAACTCAACGTATATGAAAGGCAGTCAGAACAGCCTTGGAGAACATGGCTGGCCACAGGAGATGAAGTCACTAGCAGTGACCATCACCATGACCTCTACAGTGGGAACATAGAGAAACAAGGTGAACATCATTAAAGTGAATGTTGGTGCTCAAGGAGCAGGAAGGACACTTCAAGGGACAAAGTTCCGTGTGGGGGAATGGGTGGAAATGAGCTGACGGGGGTAGAAAACTGTAAAAGGAGACATGGAAGCTGTGGAGAGATATCTAGTGACCAGGTGGGGTTGGATGCTTACTATGTCCACTGTAAGCCATATTCCATTCAATCACTTGTCATTCTCTAGACGTGAAATGTAACTGGAAATTAGCTTGGATAATGCCCAGGGCTGATGGTTTCAGAGTAACTTTGATGGGCAAAACACAGGATCCATGACATAGATTCATAAGAGTCATACAGCATAGAAAGAGACCTTTCAGTCCAATCTGTCCAGGACAACCATGTTCCCAAACTAAACTAGTCCCACCCACATGCGCTTGGCCCATGCCCCTCCAAACCTTTTCTATTTATGAACTCAATTAAATGTATTTTAAATGTTGAAACTGTACCCATTTTCACCATTTCCTCTGGCAATTCATACCACACATGAACCACTCCCTTGTGTAAAAAAAGTTGCCCCTCATGTCCTTTTTAAATCTTTCACCTTTCACTTTAAAACTATGGCCCCTAGTTTTGAACTCCCCTGCCCTAGTGAAAAGTCCCTTGTCATTCAGCTTATCTATGCTCCTCATGATTTTATAAACCTTAATAAGGTCACACTTCAACCTCATACACTCCAGTGAAAAAAGTCCCAGCCTTTCCAGTCTATTTTTATATCTCATACACTCCATTCATAGCAACATTTTGGTAAATCTTTTCTGAACCCTCTCCAGTTTAATAATATCCTTTGTATAACAGGGTGACCAGAACTGCACACAGTACTCCAGAAGAGGCCTCAACAAAATCCCGCACAACGTCAACATTACGGCCCAACTCCTGTACTCAATGGTTTGACGAATGAATGCATGCGTGCTTAATGCCTTCTTAATCACTCAGCTACCTGTGACTCAAATTCCAAAGAATTATGTACCTGAACACTCAGCTCTCAGTTCTACAACTCTACCCAAGAGCCTACCATTAAGTGTATGTCCTGTCCTTGTTTGTATTACCAAAATGTAATACCTCACAGTTATCCAAATTAAACTCGATCTGCCACTCCTCAGCCCATTGACCCAATTGATTAAGATCTCTTTGTAATCTTAGATAACTTTCTTCAGTGTTCATTATACCACTAATTTCAGTGTCATTTGCAAACTTATTAACGATGTTTCCTATATTCTCATCCAAATCATTTATATAAATGACAAATAAAAATGGACCCAGCACCAGTCCCTGTGGAATACTGGTGGTCACAGGCCTCCAGTCCGCAAAACAACCCACCACTATCACCCCTGTCTCGGACCATCAAGCCAATTTTGTCTCCAATTAGTAATCTCACCCTGAATCCCATGTGATCTGACTTTAATACCTATTCTAACATGCAGAACTTTGTCAAAGACTTTACTAAAGTCCAAGTAAACAATGCATACTACTCTGGCCTCATCAATCTTTTTGGTTACTTCATTAAAAAACTCAATCAAGTTTGTGAAACAAAATTTCCCTTGCACAAAACCATGCTGATTATGCCTATTAATTCTTGTCTCTCCACGTGTATGTAAATCTGATCTTTCAGAATCACTTCAAACAACGTACCCACCACTAATGTCAGACATACAAGTCTATAGCTTCCAGACTCCTCTTTACACCCTTCCTTAAACAATAGCACAACAATAGCCACCCTCCAGACGAACTGTATCTCACCAGTGTGTACAGATGCTACAAATATTTCAAACAATTTCCTCCCTAACTTCCCAGAGTATCCTGGGATACACTTGATCAGGTCCTAGAGATTTATCCACCTTTATGTTTTCGAAGATCTCCAGCACCTCCTCTTCTGTAATGTGAACTATTTTCAGAACACCAATATTTACTTTCCTGAGTTCTCACATCTCCATTTCCTACTCAACAGTAAAAACTGACACAAAATATTCACTTAATATCTGTCTGCTGGTGGAAAGGACATTAAAGGGACATATGCATGAAGCATGCACTTGCAAACTCCAGCTACATTTATTTTTAAATAATTTCTTTGTCCGTTTGCAATGTCTATAGAATTAACATACTTGGAGTTCAAATGCTGGTCAAAGGCAATTTGCTCCATGCCACTGGTGCTTGAAAATTGAACACTGGCATCTCAAAGTTGCAGAAGTTAACAGCAATGACTTAAAAAGAATGCAGTGTTAGTTAAAAGGGATAACAAGGTGTAGAGCTGGATAAACACAGCAGGCCAAGCAGCATCAGGGGAGCAGGAAGGCTAACGTTTCAGGCCGAGACCCTTCATCAGAAATGGGGGAGGGGAATGGGGTTCTGAAATAAATAGGGAGAGAGGGGGAGGCGGATAGAAGATGGATACAGGAGAAGATAGGTGGAGGAGACAGACAGGTCAAAGAGGCAGGGATGGAGCCAGTAAAGGTGAGTGTAGGTGGGGAGATAGGGAGGACAAAGGTCAGTCCAAGGAGGATGGACAGGTCAAGGGAGCGGAATGAGGTTAGTAAGTAGGAGATGAGGGTGGGGCTTGAGGTGGGAGGAGGGGATAGGTGGGAGGAAGGACAGGTGAGGGAGGCAGAGACAAGCTGGGCTGGTTTTGGGATGCGGTAGGGGGAGGGGAGATTTTGAAGCTTGTGAAGTCCACATTGATAACATTGGGCTGCAGGGTTCCCAAGTGGAATATGAGGTGCTGTTCCTGCAACCTTCGGGTGGCATCGTTGTGGCACTGCAGGAGGCCCAGGATGGACATGTCATCTGAGGAATGGGAGGGGGAGTTGAAATGGTTCACGACTGGGAGATGCAATTGTTTATTGCAAACCGAACACAGGTGTTCTGCAAAGTGGTCCCCAAGCCTCCACTTGGTTTCCCCGATGTAGAGGAGGCCACAACAGGAACAGCGGATACAGTATACCACATTGGCAGATGTGCAGGTGAACACCCGCTTGATGTGGGAAGTCTTCTTGGGGCCTGGGATGGGGGTGAGGGGGGAGGTGTAGGGGCAGGTGTAGCTCTTCCTGCGGTTGCAGGGAAAAGTACCAGGTGTGGTGGGGCTGGAGGGGAGTGTGGAGCGGACAAGGGAGTCACAGAGAGAGTGGTCCCTTCGGAAAGCAGATACGGGTGGGGAGGGAAAAATGTCTTTGGTGGTGGGGTCGGATTGCAGATGGCGGAAGTGTTGGAGGATGATGCGTTGGATCCGGAGGTTGGTGGGATGGTACATGAGGACGAGGGGGATTCCTTTTTGGTTGCTATTGCGGGGACAGGGTGGGAGGGATGAGTTGCGGGAAATGCAGGACACACGGTTGAGGGCTTTCTCGACCACTGGGGGGGGGGAGTTGCGGTCCACGAAAAACGAGGACATCTGAGATGTACGGGAGTGGAATGCCTCATCCTGGGAGCAGATGCGGCGGAAGCGAAGGAATTGGGAATAGGGGATGGCATTTTTGCAGGAAGGTGGGTGGGAGGTGGTGTATTCTAGGTAGCTGTGGGAGTCAGTCGGCTTGAAATGGATATCGGTTTCCAGGTGGTTGCCAGAGATGGAAACAGAGAGGTCCAGGAAGGAGAGAGAGGTATCAGAGATGGTCCAGGTGAACTTAAGGTTGGGGTGGAAGGTGTTGGTGAAGTGGATGAACTGTTCAAGCTCCTCGTGGGAGCACGAGGTGGCGCCGATACAGTCATCAATGTAACGGAGGAAGAGGTGGGGTTTAGGGCCAGTGTAGGTACGGAAGACGGAATGTTCCACGTAACCTACAAAAAGGCTGACATAGCTTGGGCCCATGCGGGTACCCACGGCCACCCCCTTTGTCTGTTGGAAGTGTAGGAAGTGTCAGTTAAAAGTTGCCCATAACTTGTGAAGCTTTCAAGAGTACTAGGGGAGGTGGGCAAAATGGTTGCATCATATTGTCATAAAAGCATTATTTTGGGCTCTATTAAATGCAATGAAAAGTTGAATGACTGATGTAGAAACATGGAAATGAAGGGCTTTGGGATATAGCAGACACTCCCTTTTTGAGTAAATGAGTTGGTCAATCAACCAATGTGGTATCTTCACCAAGATGGTGCATGTGCTGCACTCACAGCCATGATGGAGCAGACAATTGGCCTGCTGCAGATGTGGTTCCACTGCATTGGCTGGTCTGGTATAAAGTGCATACAGTGTGCCACAGCATCCTGGCACACTGGACTCTGCACAACTGGAGCATGCAATGAGGGATTGTGATAGATACTGAGAAGCTGGCAGAATGGGAGCTGAGGAGGAGGATGAAGACATTGTGGAGGAGGAAGATCTCCTTGGACATGGCAGAGCTCAACTGCATCAGGCCCTACAAGCTAAATAGAACCTGATTGACATCTGTTTTCAGTAGATGGGAGCTAGGTACAGCCGACTATCATGGTGTGGTGATCGTAACAAGGTCAGTCAGGTGGACCTCACAGGACATCAGTTCACTGATTGTACCAGATTAATCAGGGAACCCTGGCTGGCAAATAAGGAGTGTCAGATATCCTGTACATTCTGAAAGCTGGCTCTAAGGGAGCTGGATGAGCGTCAAGGAATTTCCACGTGTAAATAAAGGATAACTTGGTGGCAGGATACTAGCCTCTGTGGAGTTGTTTCATGTGGAATGTTAGACAGTCAGTGCTCATGATGCCAGCATTTGGTTTTTATTGTGCAACAGAGGGAGTCTCTATTAGTTTTGTTCATATTCGCTTTAGTTGGCTGTGAATAAAAGGTTCATTTTTGGAATAAACAAAAAAAGAAATTTCTGGAGAAACTAAGCAGGTCTGGCAGCATCTATGAGGAGAAGACAGAGATAATGTTTCTCATTCATTCGAACAAAGACCAGCTCACCTTTCAAGTACCAGCAAATTTACAGCCAATGACTATAGACTGCAGCCAACTCACATCTACTGGCACCATGTGTCAGTTTTATCTGGCTTCTCGGCTTAATGCTGCAGTGCTGTATCAAGCAGGCGATGTTCCTCTTGTGCAATTTCCAAGTCTTCCTCCTCAGAAGACTGCTTCCATCCTTCCAGCTTTCCAAAATTCATAACATCCCTCTTTGCTTCCTCTAGTTTTGCATAACACAACATGTTGGGTCTATGCAGTACACTCTGTCTGACTGTATGGCAAGGCACACCAATGCTCCATGATGGTCCTGGTTTAAGAATGGGTAGCATCATGTCTATGCTAGGCATCAATCAGGAAGTCATTAACTACGGTCACAGGGAGTAACCCTTGCTCCAAGTACCCATTATTGTAAGGCATCTAGCCCTTTTAATGAAGCAAGGATATAGGCATCATTGTAGTTTCCATGGTACCTAGTGCTGACTTGTAAGATGTGGTACCGATGTTTATAGATAACTTGCACATTCATGGGATGGAAATAATTTCCTTGATGAAGGCAACTGAATTATGATATGGCTCTCTGTCTAATGTATGAGTCATGGAAGCCACCTACATTGACAAATTCTTCTGTCAAGGCTGCAGCACTGACCTTGTTAAAGGGATAATGAGAAAAAGCTGTATAATCTGGTACAACTACCGCAGTGACAGTTTAAATGCATTTATGGGTTGAGAATTGAGGAATCCCACATATGTCCCCAGTGGATTGCTGGAAGCAGACAAATGCACACAATTTAAACATAGCTCTCACCTTGATGGCCACCAGGATAGGATGGGCACCCACTCCCTCATGTCACAGGTCCTGCACAAGCAGGTGACTCATCGTTCTAGTAGATCCTCAGTGCGCAGCAACACTGCACCTAGGTTATTTGAAGGAAATGGCATTGAGAACAATAGACTCTGAGCCTTCTTTACCTCTTGTGCATACTCAGCAAAACATCAGTTGTGACCATTTCAAGTGAGGGCTGATTAGAATCAACTGGAGGTTGCTACTGGTCCCAGGCTTGCTGGCAATATGTTGCACTTCCATTTCTTGACACCAATGTTGCATTGTGGCTACAATGATGATAACTCCTGATATGACTGGATCCATCTGTTACACTTCAAATGAACCTTGTGGGGAATATCAGAAACAGGTCAAGTCCTGAGTAAACTACGAAATCAGCATTCATATCATTCACAAACGGCAGTCTAGCATAGTCCTCTATTCAGTGGGATATGCAGGACTCCAACAAGCAGGGCCATGGAGTGCCGTTACATGGAACATTGACGGAAGGACATTGTACAATTGAAGGCAGTAAAGTTGTCGTAAGTTTAGTTTTGGATTTAGTAATCTGTGAGTTTTCTCTGTGTTTGAAGTTAATAATTATATATAAGAATTTTTGTAGCCATGGAGAATTTTTTAAAAACAATGTTTTGAGTTGTGGCTTCAGACTGAATGGGTTTTTGTGCACTGATAATTGATTTTTGTTTATCTGAAACTTTTTTGTGACCCAGCGAAGTAAATAATGGGCCTCAAGATTTATTAGAGACTTCTGAAATTTGTTCTTTTTTATACGCTTAAGGGAAACACCATAGCTTAGAAAGTAAGATTTTTAGCTCCCATTTTACTTTGAGAGGGAAGTCCTGTGAAGTAATTGGCTGCAGACGGCTGTAAAGGCCAGTGCTTCTGAGAAGGGAAGGATATAGTAAACTAGGTAACCTGAGAATGAAGAGTTAGTATTAGTCCCAAACCAGATGTGTTGGGATAATACAACGAGAAGGTCATTTAAGGTTGGGTACATTTAAGCTTAGGTCACTAATAGCTCCAGGAAGAAGCTATCTGCAGATATAGTCTAAATGTTGAAGTCACAAGTGACTTAAACCTATAGAGATTTTGACAGGACATTCCATACCAGTCAGGCAGTGCAGAAACACCAACCCTTAATAAATCTGTATCATTAATTCCAATATCAGCTCTTGAAGAACCATTTAGCAGGATCTTAATGGATTGTCTAGGACCCCTAACTAAAACCAGGAATAGGAACAATAATGTATGTTTCCACCAGACTTCCTGAAGTAGTACCTTTGGGAATAATTATGGTAGATATGGTCATGGAAAACTTTTTTCAAGTTTTTCAAGACATGGAACACCCAAAGAAATATAGTCATATCTAGGAACAAAATAAAAACCAAAAGAACTGCGGATGCTGTAAATCACGAACAAGAACAAAGTTGCTGGAAAAGCTCGCAGGTCTGGCAGCATCTGTGAAGGAGAAAACAGAGTTAACATTTCGGGTCCGGAACTGATGTTCTGAGGAAAAGTCACTGGACCCGAAATGTTAACTCTGTTTTCTCCTTCACAGATTCTGCCAGACCTGCTGAGCTTTTCCAGCAACATTGTTTTAGTCGCATCTGGGCTTAGATTTTAGGTTGCAGATCCTGGCCCATGTGCAGCTCCCCATCTGACTTCCCAGAACTCCAACGAATGATTGAACTGAATGATCAGGACTGACTGTCAGACCACTCCCCAGACTGTAGTGATTTGCAGTTCCTGACCCTAACCAGTCCAGGTGGCTGAATGTGTCCAAACCCCACTCGGACAATGTCCTTGACTTACTATGCTGGGACATCCTGACTGAAGGCTGTCTCCACTAACTTGGCAGAGGACTACTTTCCTTGAATTCTGACACCTGGCGATTTGGTGGATGCCCATATACTGCATTTGCCATGTAAGCTTCTGTCACATGGTACAGATGTGAATTTGGCATAGTAGGGTGTCTTTTAGCAACATGTCCACCCTCTTTCAATGATGACTTATGACAACCATAGCAAGCAGTCTGGTTTTGTGTCTATGCTAAAATACAAGAGACAAATACTGTGAACCTTTTAGCTCTGGCTGAGGGAGCAAAGTTCCAAAAGGCGTGGATTGGCAAAGCAGGGCAAGACAAAGCAGAGATGCTTTGAACATCCAAGCAACACAGCATGATTAGTGTTAAGACAGCAAGCATGGATTCCTGAGATACATCCTGGTCCAATTCTGCAACTAGATAGGTTGCTGATGAGGCCACACCTGGAGTACTGTCTACATTGTTGGTCTCCTTACTTGAGAAAAGATGTGGTGGCATTCCGTCAGAGCCAAGAGAGTGGAGAATGAGGTGCTGATACATGCTAGAAACATGCAAATAGGCCTTGGACCAATTAACAGTGAGAATCCCATCTCATCATTGAATACTTGGTTCAAAAATGAAGCTTTTTGCTCTTGACTTCAAGAAGAAACTCACTGTCAATCTCAAAAGATTTTTCCAATTTTCCAGCAAATGTCTGCATAATTGAGTGCCTTAGAAGATTTTAACCAGAGGATGGTTAATCTGTGGAACTCATTACTGCAGACTGCTGTGGAGGCCAAGGCAATATGTGAATTAAGATAGATAGATACTTAATTGGGGATCAAGGGTTATGGGGAGAAGGTAGGAGAATGGAGTTGACAAACAAATTAGCCATGATTTGATGGTAGAGCAGACTCAATCAGCCAAATGACCTAATTCTGCTCTTGTACCTTATGGTCTTATAGTCTAATTAATTATATATCCACCATACTTAAGATTGTTAAAGTATCCATGATCTGTGCATAACATTTTTCTGAAATAGCAACATCTGTGTTTTTGAGTATAGAGTAACCTACTGTTAATTTCATTAGGGACAATGGCAGTTCTCAAATCACAGGCATCTTTCTACATTGTTTAAATTATAATGAGTTATGGTATAAATAATTTACAAAGATTTACAGGTGAGTTATTTCTCTCACTGTTCTTGGACCTCATTGAACTGGCATATTGTTGACAATGAGATGTGGATCATTCAGAGTTTAGCTGTAAGTGGATCAGCCACACATTACTGTCACCTCAATCCTACTTGATGATGTAACAGCATTAAATGCTAAGAAACCTGATCTTACCCCTGCAACTATTGTGAAGTTGGGTATAGTACTTGTGGATTAGAAGGCAGAACTTTAGGACTTGATGTTTGTAAATTGTCGTTGGTGGGGGAGAGGAGTACGTGGTCCCTTTAAAAGATGATGTGTTTTTTCTAGGTTTGGAGATTTTAAAAAATGTCTGCAGGCAGCAGCAGAAGCACAGAATTCTTGAAATTGAAACATTGCATCAAAAGACTATACTGTTAGCAGGCAAAGATGCATTCTACCAAGACAACAGGTTTTTGAATTTAGCCAATTAATTTAAACCAGGCTCTAGATACCAAAACCCAATTAAATTTAAATCTGAGATAACAAGGTGTACAGCTGAATGAACACAGCAGGCCAAGCAACATCAGAGGAGCAGGAAAGCTGACGTTTTGGGTCTTTCCTGCTCCACTGATGCTGCTTGGCCTGCTGTGTTCATCCAGCTCTACACCTTGTTATCTCAGATTCTTCAGCATCAGCAGTTCCTACTATCTCTAAATTTAAATCTGATGGTTTTTAGTACTTAGGACCAATCTCTTTGTAAGAAATTGATAAGTCACCAGGATATAAAAGAAGAGGGTATTTGAGAGCAAACTGAGAGGTATTTGAGAGCCATCTGTAAAGAGTACAGCTCTCAACAGCCATCAGCTCGAAAGTCAAAGAAAATCACTGGCAGTCTCAGAAATCTCTAAGGTCTCATAGTGGGTAACATCTAAATAAAGCTCCAGCTGCATTCTTAGCTAATATTCTGGACACAAGTATTTGATGGAGGAAGACGTTCCTGAACGGAATACAGCAGAGAAGGCTCAGAACCCATTCCAGAAGACTTATCCTGCCTGTGATTTCGAGAAGCTAAGTTTCAGTTTTTTTTCTTATTACTTTAGTTTATATAAGTGGAACTTGTATTTATTGAAACAGCATACCATTAGAATCTTGTTTTATTTGAGAATAGTTAGTAGTTGAGGGGGAAATTGTTCAGTTTGTTAGTTGTTCTGTTAATTTGTTCACTATTAGAGTTAGATAAATAAATTGTTACTTGTTGATTATAGAGTGAGTGAAAGGATTTCATTCAACTTCTTCCCTTATAACATAACCAAATTTCTCAAGGAGCAAGTTGTTTTCCACAATCTAATTATCTGTCACTATCTGGGAGACAGTTGGCTGATGCTGACTGCACTTGAGACAGAATACCCCAAGCTCTTATTCATTGTACCAGTGACATCACCCAGGCCAACCTCAAGAGAGTGTTATCAGAATGCCATCATGTCTTCTGTCCCACCAGGGAGCCTAACATCCTTGACCATTGCTAAACAACCATCAATGATGCCTACTGCTCCATACCCCATTCCCACTTTGGAAAATCAGATCACAATGCTGAGTTCTTTCCTCCCATCTTATAAGCAGAAGTTGAAACATGAGGACACAATACAGAAAGTAGTACAGATCTGGTCTGAGACAGGAGAAGAGCTTCTGCAGGACTGCTTGGAAGGGCTGGACTGGTCCATATTCAAGAATTCTGTGGCCACTAAGGTTTTGGAGTAGATTTGTAGCTCAGGTTGTGGGTGTTGAGGTTGGTTGGCTCGCCGAGCTGGCTTTTAAATTCGAACACTATTTAAAAGGGCAACAACACACTGCAGCAACATGGAACTACGCCAAGAGGAGGAGGAATACTTCTTCCAAGCGTTCAGGGATAATGGATATCCAAAGAACTGGGTCAGGAGATGCCTACAGGAACAGCATCAGAAAGATTCTACACACCTCGACACACTCATCACACTACCCTACATCAGGAACACATCAGAACTCACCACAAGACTTCTATGACTGCTGGGCATCAGACTGGCACACAAACCCACATCAACCCTACGACAAGTGCTCACCCAAACTAAAAGACCCACTCCCCGCCATGGACAAGGCCAATGTCATCTACAAGATCCCCTGCAGAGACTGCGAGAAACACTACATCGGACAAACAAGAAGGAAACTAACAAGAGAGTACATGAACACCAACTGGCTACAAAAAGACACAACCAATACTCATTCATCTCAATCCACATGGATAAGGAGAACCACGACTTCAACTGGGACAACACCAAGATCCTGGGACAGGCTAAGCAGAGACAAGTACGAGAATTCCTGGAAGAATGGCACTCCACGAAGCAGGCTATTAGTAAACACATTGAACTCGACCCCTACACATTCCACTACGGAGGAAACCCGGAAGTGAGGCAATCCGTCACAACGGACCCCAGAGTTTAAAAACCAGGCGGGAAAACACACCGACGCTTCATCAGAGGCTGCACTGAGGGTGTTACCAAGCACGGTAACAAAACGTCTGCGGAACAACAAACCAGCTCAGTGAGTCAACCAACCTCAATTCTGTGGCCAACCTAGATGACTATGCCACCAACGTCACAGATTTCATTGGCAAGAGTGTAGAGGGCTGCATGCCAAAGAAGTCAATCTGATTGTTCCCCAACCAGAAACCATGGATGAACAAAGAAATCCATTGCCTGCTGAAGACTAATATATAGTGTTCAGGTCAGACAACCCTGACTTTACAGGAAATCCAGATATGACCTCCGTAAGGCCATTAGAGATGCCAAGAAGCAATGCCGGACTAAGTTAGAGACCCAAACTAACCACATGGACACCTGCCTTCTGTAGCAAGGCCTACACAACATGACAGGCTACAAAATGAAGCAGAACAGAATAGCAGACAAAGATTCATCCTTCTCTGATGCCCTCAATGCATTTTATGCTTGGTTCGAACAGAACGTCAGTGAAACGGTGTCACCAACCCCAACAACCTTTGCTGTATCAGTTCCTTCAGTCACCACTGCAGGCATCAGATCGGCCTTCTTAAGAGTGAATCCACGGAAAGCGACTGGCCTAGATGGAATCCCCAGCCGGAAGCTCAGATTCTGTGTGGACCAGCTGGCAGGAGTATTTACTGACATCTTTAACCTCTCCTTGTTACAATCTGAAGTCTCCACCTGCTTTAAGAAGATGACATCATCCCAGTACTAAAGAAAACACAGGCAATGTGCCTCAATGACTACTGCCTGGTGGCTCTGACCTCCAGAATTATGACGTGCTTCAGGAAGCTAGTCATGGCTCACATCAACTCTAGACTCCCAGCCTGGTTTAATCTCTTGCAATTTGCCCTACCAGCGTAACAGATCCATGGCAGATGCCATCTCCCTAGCCCTACACTCATCCCTGGAACATCTGGATAATAAGGATACCTAGGGTTTGAGTGAAGATTTTTAGCTTAGGTATTGGTTGTTGATGTTGATACTTTTGCCGAGCTGGCAAGTTTCATAGCAGACGTTTAGTCTCCGTACTAGGTGACATCCTTAGTGCTATGGAGCCTCCTGTGAAGTGCTGTTATCTCGTGCGGGTTTGAATTTACATGGTCCGGTTTTTGCTGCTTCTGATGGGTGTCGGTTCCTGCTATGCATTGTAATGGTCGGTATATCGGGCCTAATTCGATGTGTTTGTTGATGGAGTCCGTGGATGAAAGCCAAGCCTCCAAGAATTCCCTGGCTGTCCTCTGTTTGGCTCGTCCATTGGTAGTAGTGTTGTCCCAGTTGAAAGTGTGGTGCTTCTCGTCTATGTGTATTGAAACCAAGGACATCTAGTCATGTCATTTAGTTGCTAGTTGGTGTTCGTGGATGCAGGTTGCTAGTTGTCTGTCTGTTTATCCCACTGCGTGCAATCTCCATATGGTATCTTTTAAACCACATTTGTCCTGTCCATGGTATTTATTGGGTCTTTAACCTTGGTCAGTTGCCATCCTAGTGTGGCTGCCGGTTTGTGTGCTGTCATGATTCCCAGCAGTCTGAGTAGTCTGGTTGTCAGTTTGGAGGTGTTTTTTATATATGGTATGGTGGTTATTGTTTTGAGTTATGTTGTCGTTGGCTAGGCATCGGTGGATAAAGCTGTGGGGTATCCATTCCTGGTAAAGGCCTTATAGAGGTGTTTTTCTTCTTCCTTCTGCAGATTGGGTGTGCTGCAGTGTGTAGCAGCCCTTTTGAACAGGGTCCTAACGCAGCTCCTCTTGTGTGACTTAGGGTAGTTGCTGTGATAGTGTAAGACCTGATCAGTATGTGTGGATTTCCCATGTACTTTTGACTTCATTACAACATCTACAAGTATATCTACATCAGGCTTCTACTTATTGACTTCTGCTCTGCCTTCAACACTATAATCCCAAATCTCCAAACTGTGAGACCTCGGTTTCTGCACCGTGCTTTGCAGCTGGATCCTCAACTTCCTAATCCACAGACCGCAATCAGTGAAGATAAGCAACAGCACCTCCTCCACAATTATCTTTAACACTGGCACCCCACAAGGATGCTTACTCAGCCCCCTACTATACTCCCTGTACACTCATGACTGTGTGGCCCAAATTTCATCTGAACACCATCTACAAGTTCACTACCACCATTATAGACCAGATATCAAACAATGGCGAGACAGAATACAAAAACGAGTGCTTAGTGACATGGTGTAAAGATAACAATCTCTCCCTCAACGGCAGCAAAGCTTAAGAGCTGATCAACCTCAGGAAGCAAGGAAGAGGACATACCCCTATCTACATCAATGGAGCTAAGGTGGAGTTTGTTAAGAGCATCAAATTCCTAGGAGAGACAAACTATCCTGGACCAGCTACGTTGATGCAACAGTCAAGAAGGCACAACAATGCTTCGTCTTCCTCAGCAGGCTAAGGAAATTCAGTATGTCCACAAAGACTGTCACCAACTTTCAAAAGATACATCATAAAAAGCACTCTATCTGGATGCATCACGGCTTGGTATGGCAACTGCTCTGTCCAGGACTGTAAGAAACTATAGAGAGTTCTGAACACAACCCAGACCATCATGCAAGCCAACCTTTCATCCATTGGCTCCATATGCAATTCTGGATGCCTCAGAAAGGCAGCCAACATCAAAGACCCGCCCCGTCCCAGTAATAATCTCATCCCACACTTCTGTCAAGCAGAATATACAAAAGCTTAAACACATGCACCAATAGGTTCATGAACAGTTTCTTACATGCTGCTTTAGACTTCTGAATGGATCTCAAATTTGAAATCTAATGTTGATTTTGCTTTTTGTGCACCTTCTTTGCAGCCATAACTTTGTATTCCACGCTCTGTTCAATCAATCACTCTATGACCTTTGTATGTTATGATCTGCCTATACTGCATGCAAACAAAATTTTTCACTATACTTAGGTATATGTGACAACAATAAATCAAGTCAAATTTTCCCCCACTGTATTCTGCCACATTACTTTCAACTATTACATAGACAAGAATGGGAGTGAGTGACTTTCTTGGAACGTCTGACAGTCAGCTATACTCAATTAATGCGCAAACCTTCTTCCTCAGAGAGAGCTATAGGTGCTGGGATCCACTTGAGAGTTTTAACCCTGAGATTAATTCATTTTCATTGCGTAAGGAAATACAGAAAAAGCAGGTCAGATGGAGTTAAGTTCAACTATTAATTAACTGAAAGGCAAAATAGGCTGAATGGTCTCTTCCTGTTCCAATGCTCCTTCATTGCCTTAGAATCCAGAATAGTCTGGCGTTATTACCGACAGTAGCAATCAGATCAATTTTTCACTGTATAAGAATTTGGAAACGTGATCCCATATTTTATCATTCTGTGACACTGGACCTCAAATAAATTGACTTGCAGCAATCTATGATTGATACAGCTCCACTGTCACCAACTACCCCAACCCCACACCCTCCCCAGTGCATTTACATACACACAAACATCAAATGTAATGCCAGATTGGTCATGCATCGACAAACTGCTATGTGATAATGACTGTATAATTTGTATCAAAGTACATTTAAAGGTAAATATTGACTAGCTATACTGAGTCTGGTGCCTGTCTAATTATCAGTAGTGGTAGATGGACCACTGGTGAATGTTAACAGAAGAAGCACTTGTCTTGCATAACAAGATGGTCTTTATATGATAGTATGACAAACCTTTTTGTTGGAGTTTGGATTTATTTTAAAAAATAGATGTATGGATTTTGGTTAGTCTTTTGAACCAATGCTTTCAGTTCAGATTAGGGCATCAGCCATCTCAGCAGAAGTAGTTTCTAGTCTATAGAACTTCCAAGCTAGGAGAGCTTGGATAGAAATCTTCTAGTTTTCAGAATGGCAGGTCCTTTTCTTGAGGACTGTTGACTTTGATTCTGGTCCGTGAATCATTTCTCCACAGGAGGAGCTTTTACTTTCTGGATATTCTCCACAGAGTATGTAGTATTCCAAGAATGTATTTGGTCCATTAACTCATCTAGAGGACCTTTAAGTTCCTGAATTACTTTGCATAGAAAGTCTTCTCTGCTAACTCAGGTAGTTGCCCATAATATAATCTGGGGAACCATTAATTTTATGAATGTCCATCACGGAAGATTGCTGCTCTGCTGAAAGAAATTGTGTCTTCTTTGCAATATTCTGAATTTCTGGACCAGGTACTCTGTTTCACTTCTCGACTATATGTAGATGTTGATCTAGTTTCAATTAAGTTGTATGCAGCTCAACTCCTTTCAAGCGAATTTTTACTCTCAATCAAGTTAGTCCACTTTGTTTGAGTATGTAAGCCTCTATATCAATTTGCCAATTAGGTTGAATGGTTTCAGTCACCTTCTATGTTTATAGAACTGTGAATACGACTTTTTCACACCCTCAGTCATGTTACTCAAAGATTGTTGAGCAACTAGCACTATCTTTGTCACTGGCAGTAGTTGTTTTGTATTAGAAGACAGAGGTTTGAATATTTTGACCAGTTCTGTAAAGTCTGTTATATTCTTTCCTGTTGGCAATATGAAACTGTTCCCTCATGTTAATGTGGGGAATTGTAAAACAGAAAAAGACCCTGAAACACCTTATGGTGAAGTCATACTACTGCACGTCACTGGGTATAAATACCACTGTGTGAGGAGAGTTAGAAGACACAGTGAAAGGTCAGGCTGTCTGGAAGTCAAAAAGAACACATGGATTTGAACCCTACAAGATATATAAGTTATTACCAAACATAAGTCAGAGTCTGGTATATGTTTATCAAATATTACAGTGGTAATATGGAAATTACACTAAAGTGTTATTTTGAAGGTCAAATTTAAAGACAGTGCTTGGCTTTACCTTTTCCTAGATCAGTCTGTCTCAAATCCAAACTCATTGTGAGGCATCAAACAAACTACGAAACATTCATATCCAAGATGGGACACAGGGCTCACTGCCTAAAAAATCATAGAAGAAATGAAAATCAAGAAACAGACCTGAGATTATCCAGAGCAGATAAGCATTTAAGACCAACTTTTCAAAATATGAAATGTAGTGTGGCTTTAAGAAGAAGTCAGCAAACAAAAAAGAAAACACAAGCTCCTATTGTGCCTTTGTGAATAAAATCAGCTGCAACTAAAATAATCTTAGAATAGGAAGTTTTTGCAGAAATATACATCTAGACAAATTTGTTTACAGCAAGTAATGGGGAAAATAAGTTTAAAAAACCAGTGAGAGAATTGGGCATAAATCTGATTCGAGTACATGAGAAAAAGGCCAGTTATCAGACAGACACAGCAGTAATATGGAAGATCTAGAGACCTGAATTAGAATTTCCAACACTTTAAAATCTATAAAAAGAGACAATGAAAATATGCAAAATTGAACTTTATGATGTTCAAATACAGCATCAAAATAAATTGCAACTGCAGAAGATTGGCAGATATCTTTGATACAGTTAAAAGAATGGCAGCCATTTTTATAGAATAAACAAACTGAATCATCCAAGTGAAGTCATTTTGATAAAGGTTCTGAAGATTCTGAAGAACGTCATACCAGACCTGAAACATTAACTCTGTTTCTCTCTCCACAGGTGCTGCTAGACCTGCTGAGTTTCCCTAGCATTCTCTGTGTTTGCATCTGCAGTAGTTTGCCTTTGTTATAGGAAAACCACCTGAACAATGTACTGTATGTGACAACATTAACAAAAATTCCTTCAGCCAGATTAATTAAATTTCTGATGTAATAGAAACCAGCAAAAAGACGGCAAGGTTTAACTGAAGCGTTTCTGTACAATGTCATAGATTTTTTTACATTCACCTTCTGATAAAGATGAATCAAGCCAAAGACTTGGGGAGAAGCGGGAGAAATATGAAAAGACCTGTAAAACATAATCTAAGTAATTTATTTGATCATGTATAAATGCTAGTTGGTGTTATGAAAAGGGGAACAAAAGTTTCGGAAGATGTGTTGCCTCAGGGGATTAGGACCTTGGAATAATCTTGTGATTATGTCAAGGAGCCACCCATCACCCAGTGTAAATGGTGCACAATAAATATTCAACAGCTTTAATCAATGATGAATAGAGCATGGCGACAAAATGTGAGTAATATAGAAAAATCTAAACATTAACAATCCCTATATAAATTGAAAAGATTATCAACAACTTCAAGTGCCTATCAATAGTCAAGCACTACAACAAAATTCACCATTGCCAATCTTTCTACCAAAAGAAAATTAAGCTTTCAGATAATTTGATAAATCAGCAAATCGTCAATTGGAGAAAGCACAATTCCTAAGATTTCAACCAGCTTCAACATTATAGGCAGAGTTAGAATAATCTGGAAGAAAACTAACCAGAAGATACAGCGGAATTTGAGACTCTCCGGAAGACACATAGACAGCAAATGGACTCGAACAATCAAAGTGGTAAGATCAGTTATCACCTAATAAGTCAGACCCTGGTAGATGTTTACAATGTGGGAAAATATAATAGTGTTCTTTTAAGTTTAAGCCCAATGATAATACTTCATTTTACCTTCACCTAGGTCAGAATTGCCCACTCAGAAATAGTAAGAACTGCAGACGTTGGAGTCAGGGTTAACACAGTGTGGAGCTGGAGGAACACAGCAGGCCAGACAGCATTAGACGAGCAAGAAAGTTGACATTTCAGGTTGGTCCCTTCTTCAGAAAAGGTCTTCTTCAGAAGAAAGGTCCCAACCCGAAACATCAATTTTCCTGCTCCTCTGATGCTGCCTGGCCTGCTGTGTTACTCCAGCTCCACACTGTGTTATCTCAGAATTGCCCACAGTCAGTTGAGAATGTAGTGCAAAGTCAGTTCAGATGGTAGAAAACAGTGAGGATGGGTCATTAAGAAACTGGGAAAGGGTGGTGTGTGAAGAGGCAGGGAACAGAAGGATATGGACCATGCACAGACAGATATGATTAGTTTAGAATGGCATCACGGTCGACACAGATATGGTAGTCGAAAGGGCCTGCTCTTGTTTTATGTCCTATCCATGGTGTCATTGAAGCTGCAGGCAATTCAAGATTGGGAACAGGTCTGAAAGCTTTGGCTAGCTGAGGGAATAGCTACAATCATAGGCGATAACTGAAAGCAATAGCTGCAGATCTGATTGGTACAATACATTAAGTGGGTGAAAAGTTTTAAAGGGGGAGATTAAAGAAACGCAGGATGACTCTGGCCTGGATCGACATAGGGCACAGGACCAACACTAACATTGAGACCTCAGTTGAGGGGCTCCAGGCATAAAACTGGTAACATTAATACTGATTATAGATAAGTTCAACCAAAATGTGACCACAACAGTCAGGCAGATATCCATGAGGTATTCAGGGGGCTGCAATGAATCTTATATGCTCATCAACTCACAGGTGCTGGTTTCCTTCAATGTCCCTCAACACATACAATTATGGTTGTTGGGCAATAAAAAATACTCTCAAAGCTTGGCTGATGTTGACCCTCAAAAATCCAGTGATTCTAAGGAGAGGTACAATGCTTATCTGTGCTTCCACATGGCTATTGTGGAACATATGATAAGTCTGCTGAAAATGGAAGTTCAACATCTGAACTGCGAAGGTGCTGCAACGTTGCATATCCCACACAGTGCCCTGCATCTTAGGGCAGCACTTTGCCCTACACAACCTCAGTTGCCAAAGGGTCAACATGCTTGGCAGAGGAGGAGATGCAGAAGTGAGAAGCTAACTCTGATGAGGAAGGTGGGGGGAACCTCAGACAAGCCAAGATGATCAGATAGGAAGAAAGGTAATAGTCCACTGAATCAGAAATAACCGAAGTGACCTGCTTCTCGAATGACTCAGTTCAACGAGACATCTTACGAATATGTTATATACATTATGCTCTACAACCCAGAGTACTTATGGAAGTGGAAAATAGTAGATGCATTGATGATAATACTTTCAAGATTCTGTATACTCTGGAACAGTTCCTATGGATTGGACGGTAGCCAATGTAACCCAACTAATTTACAAAAGGAGGTAGCGACAAAACAGGGAACTATAGTTCAATTAGCCTGACTTTGGGAGACAGTAAGGAAAATACTAAGTCTGAAAAAGATTTAATAGTAGAGAACTTGGAAAGCTGACAGGAATGGACAGAGTCAGCATGGAAAGGGAGATCATGCTTGATAAATCTACTCGAATTTTTTGAGGATGTAACTTGTAGAATTGCTAACAGGGAGCCAGTGGATGTGGTTTCTTTGAACTTTCAGAAGACCTTTGATAAGAGATTAGCGTGTAAGAGTAAAACTCATTGGGGGTTATACACTAACATGGATAGGGAACTAGTCTCAGACAAGAAACAGAATTGGAATAAATGGGGACTTCTTTTTCAAGTTGCAGCCAATGACTTTTATGGAGCATAGGGATTAGTGCTTGAACCCAGCTACTCAAAGTATGTAAGAATGATTTAGATTAGGCAATTAAATTTACTATATCTAAGTTTGCAGATGACGCACAACTGGGTAAGCAAACTGTGAGGATGCAGACATGCTTCGGTGTGATTTGGACTAGTTTAATGAATGGGCAAATGCATGGCAGATGATGTACAATATGGATATATGCGAGGTTGGCCACTTTGGTAGCAAAGATAGGAAGACAATTATTATCTGAACAGCAGTAGATTTGGAGAGCAATGAGACCTTGGTGTACTTATAAACAATTCACTGAAAGTAAGCATGCAAGTACAGTTTGCGGTGATGAAGGCAAATGGTTTGTTGGCTTTCTGAGCAAGAAGATTCGAGTACAGGAACAGATATCTTGCAGTGATTGTAGAGAGTCTTGGTTAGGCCATACCTGGTGTGCAGTTTGTGGAAGGACGTTCTTGTTATGGAAGGGCTGTTACAACAGTTTGCCAGACAGATAACTACAATGGCAGGACTGCCACACTGAAGAGTGACTGGACTGATTAGGGCTATACTCACTGGAGTTTAAAAGAATGAGTGTTGTCAGAAAAACTTATAAATTACTTATGGGACTAGTCAGGGTAAACACAGGAATGATGGTCTCCAAAACCGGGGAGTCCAGAACAATGGATCACAGTTTAAAGGATATTAAGTAGGCCATTTAGGACTGAGGTGAAGATAAATTTCTTCACCTGGGGGTGGTGAGCTTGAGGAATTCCTTGTTGCAGAGTGGTTGAGGCCAAAACATTGAATATTTTCAAGAAGGAGTTATATATAGTTCTTAAGGCTAAAGGGATCAAAGCACATGGAAAGAAAGCAGGAAGGTACTAGATTGGGTCATCAACATGATCATATTGAATGGCGGAACAGGCTCAAAGGACTGAATGGTCTACTCCTGTTCTAATGTTATGGTTTATTTATGCAGTTGGCTGCCAGGCATCTATTTGCTGCTTGCCACATTACTTCAAATTATGTACACAGCACAGGCTCTTCAGCCCATTGAGTCTATACCACCAAAACTATACTACTACCTCCACGAGACCCACTTTCCCATGTTAGGTTCATAACCTTGAATATTGACATTTAAGTGCTCACTTAACTACGTTTATAAAGATGGTGAGGTTTCTTGCCTCAACCACCACACGTACTCCTTCAACAGTGAATTCCAGACCACACCCCACCACCCTCTGGATGAAAAGGTATTTCTTGAAATCCCCTTTAAACCTCCTGGCTTTCACTTTATAATTATGCCATCTTCTTAGTGCCCATTTGACTAAGGGGAACAGCTGTGTTTGACACGCTTTTTAATTTGCTTTATCTGTCCAATAAAATTTTTTTTTATTTTAATTCTGTTCATGTCTTATCAAGACTTTAAACTCTAATGGGCTTGCATAAATGTGGGAGATTTCCCAGGTACGTCCTGTATGTAAAACACAGGACGAATCCAACCCAGTTGATTACCGACCCATCAGTCATACTTTCGACCATCAGTAAAATGATGGAAGGTGTTGTCAATAGGGCTACAAGCAATATTTGCTGAGCAATAACCTGCTCAGTGATGCCCAGTTTGGATTCTGTCAGCACCACTGAGCTCCTGACCTCATTGCAGCCTTAGTTCATACATAGACAAAAGAGCTGAATTCCAGAGGTAAGGCAAGAGTGACAGCCCTTGACATCAAGGCTGCATTCAACGAGAGTTGCACCAAGAAGCCCTAACAAAACTGGAATCATTTGGTATCAGGGGAAAATTCTCTAGAGTTTGGGGTCATACCATAAGAAGATATTGTAGTTATTGGAAGTCAGTCATCTCTACTCCAGGGCATCTCTGCAGGAGCTCCTCATAGAATCCCTAGCGTGAAAGCCCTTTGGCCCAACAAGTCCACACTGACCCCTCTGAGTATCCTGCCCAGATCCCATCCCCCTAATCTACACATCTCTGGACACTATATGGAATTTAGCATGGCTAATCCATCTATCCTGCACATCTTTGGACTGTGGAAGGAAACTGGAGCACACCCACACAGACACAGGGAGAATGTGCAAACTCCACACAGATAGTCACCTAAGAGTGGAATTGAACCCAGGTCCCTAGTGCTGTGAGGCAGCAGTGTTAACCACTGAGCCGCCGTGCCACCCCAACCAGCCTAGGCTCAACCATCTTCAACTGCTTCATCAATGACGGTCCCTCCATAAGGTCAGAAGTGGGAATGTTTGCCAATGATTGCACAATGTTCAGCACCATTCACAACTCCTCACATACTGAAGCAGTCATTGTTCAACTGCAACAAGACCTGGACAATATCCGTTCTTGGGCTGACAAATGGCAAGTAACATTCATGCTACACAAATGCCAGGTTATGACCAACCCCAATAAGAGATAATCTAACCAGCATCTCTTGACATTCAATGGTGTTACTACCTGTGAATCCCCCACTATCAATATCCTGGGGATTATCATTGACCAGAAACTCAACAGGGCTTGCCACAAAAACAGTGACTACAAAAGCAGTTCAGAGGCTAGGAATACTGCAGCAAATAACTCATCTCCTGTCTCCCCACAGCATGTCCACCATCTGCAGTGCACAAGTCACAAATGTGATGGAATACTCCCCAGTTGCCCCGACGAATGTAGCTCCAACAACACTCAAGAAGCTTGACACCATCCCAGTCAAAATAGCTCATTTGATTGGCACTACATCCACAAGCATCCACTCCCTCCACCACCGATGCTCAGTAGCAGCAATGTATATTATCAATCAGAGGTACTGCAGAAATTCACCAAAGATCCTTAGACAGCAGCTACCAAACTCACAATCACTTCCATCTGGAAGGATAAGGGCAGATGATGCTTGGGAACACAATCACATTCCAAGTTCAATGATGGCTATTGGAAAGTATAATACTTCGTGGATACTAAAGATTTGTCCCATATCCTAAGATTTTTCCTCCTGAGCCTTGCCCCCTTACTGTCCTTGCATTCTTGCAGAACGTTCTGAGCCTTCAGTGCTCCCTGAAATGCCTTAGCATCCTCACCGACAATAATTCCATGACAAAGTGGGTGAAGGCAGTCTGTTGACTGCTAAGTTTTTTTTTATTCATTCACAGGAAGAGGGCATCATTGGCCAGGCAGTATTTATTGCCCATCCCTAATTGCCCAGAAGGCAATTAAGAGTCAACTACGTTGCTGGGGGTCTGGAGTCATATGTAGGCCAGACCAGGTGAGAATGGCTGTTCCCTTCCCTAAAGGATATTAGTGAACCAGATGGGTTTTTCAAGGATTGCCAATGGATTCATGGTCATCATTAGACTCTTAATCCCAGATTTTTTAAATTGGATTGCAAATTCCACTATTCCTGCTTTGGCTGGATTCGAACCTATGTTCCCAAAACATTACCTGGGCCTCTGGATTAACAGCCCAGTGATAATACCACGAGGCCACTGCCTCACCTCCATATACTTGATGATTCTTAACATTGTGGATGCCTGTCTTCTAGAGATAATACTGTGCTTAGACAGCACTGTCTAGAGTCTCCTAAAGTGTTGTAGGTATACCTTTCTCATCTCAGCAGCAGCAGGCAATGAAGTTAATGGCAGGCGGACGTTGAGGAACAGGGAACTTCTGAAATTTATTGAAATGATGCTGCTGGGGGCCTGGTGGAGGAAAAAGTGAATGCTTTGCCACTGTCTCCTGTGGCGGATCAGGAGCTTCATCCTCAGATGATCCTCTGGTGATGCAACTGTGGAAAGACTGCAGATTTTTGTGGTACAGCAGGCTGCTGTCATCCAACAATGCTTGAACAGAAGGTAAAGAACAATTTGGTGAAGATGAAGATCTGATGCAGTCTTATGTAATTTCCTTCCTACACATACTTGGGTAGCAGACCACAATGTTGCTTATCAGCTACCTCTGACATTCTCATCACCGATCACCACAAGAATGTTAATGGGCTTCCTCTGCCTACTCAGCTGCTTACTCCACAAACAGGATGAGCAGAATAGCCAGTGGAGTTGAGAATTATCATATCAGTTATGATTTCATTGAATAGCAGACTCAATGGACTGAATGGCCTACTCCAGTTCCCATGTCATATGGTCATCCTTTTGCCACTGTTGACCCTCTCAGCTTGGTTGTGGGTGATCTTATCCCAAAGAGAGAGAATGAGAAGGACTGAATTTGGTGCCAGTGGTTCCTGGAACACCTCATGAGCTTGCAGGACAATGTCCAGAAGTGCAGGACAATGTCCAGAAGTGAGCCCTCTCCAGTAGGAAACACAGTACCCAGGAGGAGTTCATGCTTTGAGAACACGAGGCACCTGGGAACTCTTGAAAACACACATAAATGCAAGTGATGCTACGATTTACTGACAATCACCCAACTGAATTCCAGAGCAGTGATACAGTTAAAGTGAGTGAATCTCTGTAACTGTGAGCTTGCAGAGGAAAGACGGTGCAAACTACCCTCAAAGCATTCCAACCATTACTTTTCTTCCAACGGTGGATCTGGGTTGGCACTTGTGTAGTATTAGAACTGCACAACACCAACTGGGCACAGGCCAGATGAGTTTGGTGAGATGGTCTCCTGGCGCCATCCCCCTTGGGAAGTACATCACAGAATGACAGGTGTGTTATGGCACGGAAGGAAGCCATTTAGCTCATTCTGTCTGCACCAGCTCTCCAAATGAACATCATGACAATGCGATTCTCCTGCCTTTTCCGCACATGCTTGCACGTTGTTTCTATTCAAATAATCATCCAGTGTCTTTGCGAATGCCTCAACTGGTTCTGCCTCCACTGGTATGTGACAGGAGCAAGGAAGCAAGTCCAGGTTCACGTTTTCTTCGATCTAATTCTCTTCCAGTTGTGAAGTCTTGTCTGAATTGTCTGATCAGCTGAGTGTTTCAGCATTTTCTGTTTGTGGTTTCCGCCTCCAGTCCAACGTCTCCAGCAGCAAGGGGTGAAGCTGCACTATCAAACTGGACTGATCTTTGTACAGTTCAGCATCACCATCATCTGGCTGAAATGGGCTCTGCAATGGATTGCAAGGGAAAAGGCAACAACATCCAGGGCTCAATTATCACTTTTATCATTGGACGCAAAACAGGCATTAGTAAATCGACAACGAGTTTTATCCACAGCACAACAAAAAGTAAAAGTTCTGTCATTGAATACTACAATCCACAAACTCTTTCTCAACTGTAAGAGTTAATGTGTGCAATTCCCGTTACTGATGATGCAAGGGGCTGTACCCAATGGATGTTCCAATTTTCACAGCACAATGACATCAGCCTCTTTTTTAAAACAAATTAAAATGTATGAGTGATGAGAAAGGGCTGGAATGGAGTTGTTGCAGCTGAGAATGCTACAAAAACATCAAACACAATGAACACTGCTATATCTGACCACAGTTAATTTGTTACAAACATCTCTACTCTGCCTCCACTGTGATCTTACCACTTTGAAACATCAAAAATGGTAGTCAGTGAGGAAAATACTGGAATGATCAGGTCTGGATGGTAACAACAGAAAAAGATACACTGCAGTGTTGAGAGAATAGAGATGGGCAATGTTCTGAAGACAGTAAGAAGTGGAAATGAAAGGAAGTGAGTGGCATAGGTTGGTCCTTTTCTTTGTTGGTGGTCTGTTGGAATCAAAGATGATGTCTGTTAAGATAATTGAGGCCTAAGATGACTAGGAGCTCAATTTTTCCACAGTTGCGATGAACCGTTGCACAGAGAAATTGAACTTGTAGCCCTGGGGTGGCTTCCTTCTCCTTCCTCTCCAAAGGTCCACTTCACAGTTGGGCTGCTGAGCTTTGAAGTGGCTTATGCCTTAATGGATTTGGAGATGTAATGTCGAGTAGTGGACAGTTTTTTCTTCTTAATCAGTGGCATCAATACCTTTATCCTTCAGGCAGCCTTTGAAGTATCCTTGTAACTTTGCCTTTGGCCACATTGAGTGTGAGTGGATGGACAAATGTAACAGAACCTGTCAACAGAGGAGGCTTTTCTTGATGCAATTGTGCAGCGAAGTTAGTTCTTCAGGAGCGGGGCTTCATTGTTGGTAGATGGCATGGTGTAGGCAATGGCCTAGTGATATTATCACTAGGCTATTAATCCAGAAACCTAGCTGATGTTCTGGGGACCCAGGTTTGAATTTTAAAACAAGTCTGGAATTAAAAATCTACTTATCACCATGAAATCATTGCTGATTGTCGGGACAAAAACCCATTTGGTTCACTAAAGTCCTTCAGGGGAGTAACTCTGCCAACCCATTTGGACTGGCCAACATGTCACTCCAGACCCACAGCAAAGTGGTTGACTCTCAACTGCCCTCTGAAATGGCCTAGCAAGCCACTCAGTTGTACCAATCGCTCAAAGAAATCAAACTTGACAGATCACCCGGCATCAGCCTAGTCACCGGAAAAGACAAACGGCAGAAATAGCCCTGTTAAACCTGCAAAGTCCTCCTCACTAATAATTGATGGTTAGTGCCAAAATTGGGAAAGCTCTCTCACAGACTAGTCAAGCAACAACCTGACATTGTCATATGCACAGAATCATACCTTACAGACAATGTTCCAGACACCATCATCACCATCCCTGGATATGTCCTGTCCCACCGGCAGGACAGACCCAACAAAAGTGGCGGCACAGTGGTATACAGTCAGGAGGGTGCTGCTCTAGGAGTCCTCAACATGGACTCCGGACCCCATGAAGTCTCATGGCTTCACGTTCAACATGGGCAAGGAAACCTCCTGCTGAATACCACATACCGTCCTCCCTCAGCTGATTGAGGAGTACTGATTAATGTTGAACATCACTTAAGGGAAGCACTCAGGATGGGAAGGTCACAAAGTATACTCTGGGCGGGGGGTTTCAATGTCCACCACTAAGAGTGGCTCAACAGCTGCATCAAGCTAGTCAGGTCCTAAAGGCGTAGCTGCTAGACTGGGTTGGTGGCAGACAGTGAGAGAACCAACAAAAGGAAAAAACATATTTAACCTCATCCTTACTAATATGAGAGTTGCAGTTACATCTGTCCATGACAGTATCGGTAAGGGTGACCAATACATAGTCCTTGTGGGAACGAAGTCCTTCCTCCACATCAAGAACAACCTCCGTTATGCTGTTTGGCACTATCACCGTGCTAAATGGAACATACTTCACACAGATCTAGCAACTCAAGACTGGTCATCCATGAGGCCATCAACAGCAGCAGAATTGTACTCCAGCATAATCTATAACCTCATGGCCCAGCATATCCCCTACTCAACCATTACCATCAAGCCAGTGGATGAATCCTGGTTCAATAGAGAGTGAAGGGGGGCATGGCAGGAGCAGCAGGAGGTATCAACCTGATGAAGCCGCCAAACAGTGAAAGACAATAGACAACAGACAACAGGTGCAGGAGTAGGCCATTCGGCCCTTCAAGCCAGCACCACCATTCATTATGATCATGGCTGATCATCCACAATCAGTATCCTGTTCCTGCCTTATCCCCATAACCCTTGATTCCATTATCTATAAGAGCTCTATCCATCTCTTTCTTGAAAGTATCCAGACACTTGGCCTCCGCTGCCTTCTGGGGCAGAACATTCCATATATCCACCACTCTCTGGGTGAAGAAGTTTTTCCTCAACTCTGTTCTAAATGGCCTAAAGCAGCAAGTGACAGACAGAGCTAAGCAATCCCACAACCAATGGATCAGATCTAAGCTCCGCAGTCCTGCCACATCCAGTAGTGAATGGTAGTGGACAATTAAACAATTCACTGGAGGAGGCGGCGGCTCCACAGCCCAGCACATCAGAGCAAAAGATAACGCTGAAGCATTCACAGCAATCTTCAGCCAGAAGTGCCATGTGGATGATCCACCTCGGCCTCCTCCAGTGGTCCCCAGCATTACAGATACCAGTCTTTAGACAATTCGATTCATTCCACGTGGTATCAAGAAATGGTTGGAGACACTGGATACTGCAAAGGCTATGGGCCCTGACAACATTCCGGCAATAGTGCTGAAGACTTTTGCTCCAGAACTTGCTGCTTTCCTGGCCAAGCTGTTCCAGTAAAGTTCCAACACAGGTACCTACCCAACAATGTGGAAAATTGTCAAAGTATATCCTATATACAAAATGCAAGACCAATCCAACCCAGCCAATTACCAACCCATCAGTCTACTCTCGATCATCAGTAAAGTGATGGAAGGTGTCATCAACAGTGCTATCAAACAGCACCTTATCAGAAATAACCTGCTCAGTGATGCCCAGATTAGACTCTACCAGGGCCACTCAGCTCCTGATCTCAATACTGCCTTGGTTCAAACATGGACAAAAGAGCTGAATTCCAGAGGTGAGGTGAGAGTGACAGCCCCTGACATCAAGGCTGCATTCGACCGAATGTGGCATCAAGGAGCCCTAGCAAAACTGCAATTAATGGGTATCGGGAGGCAAACAGTCCGGTGGTTGGAATCATATCTGATGCATTGGAAGATGGTTGTGGCTGTTGGCGAGGAATCACATCAGCTCTAGGACATCGTTGCTGGAGTTCCTCAGGGTAGTGTCCTCCGTCCAATCATCTTCAGCTGCTTCATCAATGACCGTCCCTCCATCATAAGGTCAGAAGTGGGTATGTCACCGATGATTGCACAACGCTCAGCATCATTCATGACTCCTCAGATATTGAAGCAGTCCATGTTTACATGCAACAAGATCTGGACAATATCCAGGCTTGGGCTGACAAGTGGCAAGTGACATTCGTGCCACACAAATGTCAGGCTATGACCATCACCAATAAGAGACAATCTAACCACCACCCTCTGATGTTCAGTGGTGTTGCCATCACTGAATCCCCAACTATCAACATCCTGGGGGTTACCATGACCAGAAACTCAACTAGACTCACCACATTAATGCAGTGGCTACAGCAGCAGGCCAGAAGTTAGGAATACTGTGGTGAGTAACTCACCTCCTGACTCCTCAAAGCCTATCCACAATCTAAAAGGCACAAGTCAGGAGCATGTCAGAATACTACCCACTTGCCTGGATGAGTGCAGCCCCGACAACGCTCAAGATGCTTGACACCATCCAGGACAAAGCAGCCTGCTTGATTGGCATCAGCATTCACTCACTCCACGAACACTCAGTAGCAGCACTATCTATCTAGTGTGTGCTATCTACAAGATGCACTGCAGAAATTCACCAAAGATCCTCAGACAGCACCTTCTAAACCCAGGACCACTTCCATCTAGAAGGACAAGGGCAGCAGACATATGGGAACACCACCACCTCCAAGTCACTCACCATCCTGACTTGGAAATATATCGCTGTTCCTTCACAGTCACTGGGTCAAAATCCTGGAATTCCCTCCCTAATAGCATCATGGGTCAATCCACAGCAGGAGGACTATAGCGGTTCCAAAAGGCAGCTCACCACCACCTTCTCTAGGACAACTCCAGATGGCCAAGAAATGCTGACCAGCCGGCAACGCCCACATCCCACAAATGAAGAGGAAAAAAAAAAAAAGTACTTTCACAGAAGATGTGCACACATCAGCATTGCTCCCATTTAAATATAGGAATCATTTGTGGGTGTTTTCAAGGAACTTAATGTCACATTGGTACACGGTCCACGTTTCATTAGAGCACAGAAGAGTCGTTAACACAAGTCTTTTGATCAGGATCTTCGTTGATTTCCAGAGGTTCATTTGTCAGAACTTGGGAGACATTAGCAATGACACAGTTGACTGGATTTGTTCATCACTGGTTATCCCTTGGAAGAGGTGGCTGCAAAGATGTGGGTTGTGCTGCACATACTGCAGAGCCAGCACATTTACTAGATGGCACTAGGGCTGTTCAACTGGCCTGAGGAAGGTTGGTGGAGGACATTTGCAGTGGTGATGTCTAAACTAAACCAAGCATCAAATATGAGGTGTTGAAAGGCTTGAGTATCCTTTGCACCCTGTGTGTGAAGTGTGCCATCACATAGCAGTCATTTGTAACTGAAGGTCATGGATATCCATGCTGCTGAGCTTTTGCCTAGAAGTGATCTTGTTTGAAGAGCTTCCTGCCTAGATGATACTGGATGTTGACACCGGGTGGTAGGCCATCTCAGATGAGGTGCGTGATTACGATTAGGTATATGATGAACAAGATGGGGCAATCATACAACACTTTTCTGATCCTGGTCCAGATGTAATGAATGTAAGAATTTCCAAATAGTGGCAGTCATTTTTTCATGCAGGAATCTGGGCACAAATTTACCACAGGGCAACCAAAGAGCTGAAGGACAGCTCCCATACTTCATAATTTGGAGAAGCAAACAGCTGGTCAGATGGACAAAGGCAGCAGATTCTAGACTTGGCTCCTGACATTTTACCTGCCTTGCATTTAAAACCATGTTTGCGATACCCTGGATTGATCAGAAGCCACAATTGATGTTAGAGAAGAATACCTCAGCAAATGAACAAAGGTGGCTCACATGGCAGATGTGAGGATAATTGCTCTTTAGCTTCTGCAATCAGATTTATCTCATCCTGCATTTGGTCACATTTTTGAAATCATTGGGAATGTCCCCTTCATTCTATAATGATCCTGGGTGTGACCACCAATTTGCTCAATAGTAGTTACGGGGCAACTACACAAACTGCATATTTTTAATGATCAGGTTGACAGGCTATAATCTATGGGAGAACCAAGGTTAAGTAAAATAAATGGCAATTTCCAAGATTAAATTGAAACGTTAAAAAATTTGCAACTTAAAACAAAGTATTCATGACCAATGAGATGATTCTAAACATTGCAGAATCTATATATCATCTATATTCATTCTTAATGCTAGAATATAAGTTCACTCCCATGTACTGCAACTTGAATGGCCCACATGGTTCAGATGGATCACACTCCACAGCTGATGGCAGTGGGTCACCAAATCTTATCAAAACTCTGTCTTTCATAAGTGGATCTAATTCCTTACTTTCAAAGATGTAGACTAGCAACTCCCACAAAGTTTCTCTGACTGCCTCAATGACTGCCACATATTGGCAATTCAATCTCTCTTCCTGAATTCTCCAGCATTCATGAGCCTTCTCACAAGCTTCAAATTACCAGCTGCTGTTTGGAAAAAGCTGATTGAAGATTTTCACCTAAGAAGAGAATGATTGTTATAATATTTAGAAGCATACAACCATGCACTGAACTTAGCAAATTCATTCAATTCCATTCTCTATTATTTTTGACCAAGGTGCCACTGTGATGATACTATGACTTTAACAATTGTATTTTGTCTTTTTTGATATGAAGAAAGGTTGAAACTGAGGGGATGATCAATCTGCTCAGACCAATAATGTATACAATTTGTGAGGCCTTGGACTTTTTTTTTTTTTTTTAAGTTGGAACAATACAAGCAGCCTGAATGGGTGGGGTCAAGCTCCCACACAACCAGGATTTTTAGTTTCAGCCTACAGAAGTTGCTGCGGTCTTGAAGTTGGATGTGGAAGTTCTTATTCCTCTCTGTTACAGCTAAAGGCTAGGGCTCTATTCCTGCTGCTCAAATTGCTCAAATAGACAATCTATTTTACTGGATTTGCCTTTGTCAAGGGTGTTTATATGGGATGTTACTGTATTGTAACAGTTACCATTTACTAATTAAATAATCAGTTAATGTTAGGTTTTCCAATAGAGTTATGTTATTCTAATTCTTTCTTTTGTTGTATCTTAACTATTGCACATGAATAAAGTGTGTTTTGTTTCAAGACTCATAGTTTCACCAAACAAATTGCGTCTGGAACGCAACACATAGCATTTGCCTTTAAAACAAGGAAAAGTTAGGGACTAAGCTATCTTCTTGATATTTTGAGGGGGCCTGGTCCACTCTGTAACACAACAAATTCAAAGAAAGTCAGTTTACACAGTATACAAGAAGGTTAAAATGGCAAATAATAAATTAAGCATTTGTGCAACAGCATTTAACAACACAAGTTTAGGATGGCAAACATTATTTGTGGCTTGTGCAGCTCAAAAAGAGTTGAATTTGAGAGGGGAGGTAAAAGTGAATGCCCTTGACATCAAAGCCACATTTGATCATGTGTAGCATCAAGGAGCCCTAGAAAAACTGGAGTCAATGGAAATCAGGGAGGCTATCTTCCACAGGTTAGAGTGATTCCTAAGACATTGGAATATGATTATAGATAATGGAATCAAAGGTTATGGGGATAAGGCAGGAACAGGATACTGATGTGGACGATCAGCCATGATCATAACGAATGGTGGTGCTGGCTCGAAGGGCCAAATGGCCTACTCCTGCACCTATTGTCGTTGGAGGTGAACCATCTCAGTCCGAGATCATCACTGCATGAGTTCCTTAGAGTAGTGTCCTAGTTCCAACATCTTCAGTTTTTTCACCAATGACCTTCCCTCCATCATAAGGTCAGAAGTAGGGATGGTTGCTGATGATTGTATGATGTTCAGCACCATTTGTGACTCTTCAGATACCGAAGTAGCCCATGTCAAAATGAAGCGAGAGCTGGACAATGTCTAGTCTTGGGTTGACAAGTCACAACTAACATTCACACCACCCAAGTGTCAGATACTGAATATCTCCAACAGGAGGGAATCTAACCATTGTTCCTTGACATTCAATAGCATTATCATCGCTGAATTCCCCACTTTCAAATTGGGAGCACTCGAGAGCTACCGTTGACCAAAAACTGAACTGGGCTAGCCATACAAGTACTGTGGCACCAAGTCAGAGCCCAGAAATCCTGTAGCAAATAAGTCACCTCCTGACTGTTGAAAGCCTTTCCATGATCTAGAAGGCACAGGTTAGGGGTTTAATGGAATACTGATCTGGATGAGTGTGGCAACAACAGTCATCAAGAAGCCTAACACCATCCAGGACAAAGCAAGCTTCTTGATTAGCACATCGACTAATATTCACTTCCCATGGCAGCACAACACCAATACACAGTAGCAGCTGCTAGCATGTCCTCTCGTTTTCTTTTTGGTTGTGCAGGAGATCAATGTGAAGTAGCTACTTCCAGAACTGGAAGTCAATGCCTCAACTGCCATGCCAATGGCAATCACAGGAACTTGGAGACGTAGCAGGCGCACACAACTTAGAGGAAACGCTCATAGTTAAGTGTACCTTCTGCAAGATGCAGTGCAGAAATTTACCATGGCTCTTTAGACATCACTTTGTAAATTCACAAACACTACCATCTAGAAAGACAAGGGCAGCAGACACACAAACTGCCTTCCAAATAACTCATTACTCTGATTTGGAAGTATAATGTCATTCCTTCAATGCCACTGGGTCAAAATTCTGGAATTTGTTCCTAATTGTACTGTGGGTGTAACTTATTCCAAGGACTTCTGTGGGTCTAGTAGGCAGCTCCCCGCCATATTCTCGTTAATAATTACAGATCTATAATACTCACAAGATGTTTTGAACTAAAAAGTAAAGGAAGATCTGCTTGGGGTCAACACTAGGTCAGGCCATGAGAAGGAATGTAGGAGAAGCTCAAAGTATAGGATTTCTGAAGCAAAATAATTTGCAGATTCTGGCTTCCAGAATTGCTCAGTAATATGGTGTTGCAACCTAACATCATTTCCTTCTGAACACTATCCAATCTGAACGCATCAGCCTATCTAAAGAAATCTCCAAAATTATAGAAACTTAGCTGTTGTATAATATAGAAATGCAACATCTCAAGGTTTGCAGATGAAACCAAGTCGGGTGGGAGGGTAAACTGTGCCAAGGATGTAGAAATCCTTCAGCATGATCTGGACAGGTTGGGTGAGTGAGCAAATCAATGACAGATGCCATATAATTTGGACAAATGTGAGGTTATTCCCTTTGGCAGCAAAAACAAGAAGGTAGATTACTACCTGAATGGCTGTAAATTGGGAGAGGGGTGTATGCAGTTGGACCTGGGTGTCTTTGTGCACCAGTCGCTGAAGGTGAGCATTCAGGTGCAGAAGGTGGTAAAGAAGGCAAATGGTGTGTTGGCCTTCATTGTGACAGGTTTCAAGTACAGGTGCAGGAATGTGTTGTTGTAGTTACACAGGGCCTTGATGAGGCCACTCCTAGAATACGGTGTGCAGTTTTGGTCTCTTTTTCTGAGGAAGGATGCCTTTGCTCTCAAGGGAGTGCAGCAAAAGTTTAACAGGCTAATTCCAGTGATGGTAGGACTGACATATGAGGAGAAATTGTATCAGAAATAAAAGGTACTGCAGATGCTGGAGAATCCGA
>JAHRHZ010000002.1:22962612-22998882 GCA_024137785.1 Ginglymostoma cirratum
ACCCTCCATCCCTTCACCTCTTTCCCAGTCTGGATCTGGGATTTCTCTGTGTTTCCATTTCTCACTCTGCACCCAGAACATGAAATCCTGAGGGAGAAATCCAAACACTGAAGGGTGACAAAGCTGCATTTCCACAGCATGTTCTATTGACCTCCCTCTGTCATTGGGGAAGGGAGTTACACAAAATCCACCTTCTCCCAGGATTTGCAGCATTCCCAGTGTTTAACTCCAGTTCCCTGTGCACAGATGCTGCCTGACCTGCTGAGGAATTGCAGCATTTTCTGTTTCTGGTGTGGACACTTTCCACCTTTTCTCCAAAACATGTGTCAACAGTAAACACATTCCCAACAACAAGTCGTCCCTGAAAGTTTTTGCATTCAATTTTCAGTAAATTTACAGATTGATCAATGATCCTCAAGAGTCTTTCTTTCAACACAGTTCAGGACCACCATTGTCTAGCGGGACATGGTACTGTGGCCCAATATTATTCAGTGACAAACATATCCAACAAATGGTGTTACACAGTCAAATTCCTGGGGTTGTCGGAACTCAGAAATAAAATCAGAAAATGCTGCAAATCCTTAACAGGACAGGTAGCATCTGTGTACAGAGAACCAGAGGGAACTGAGTTAAATACTGGGGATGCTGGAAATCAGAGATAAAAATCAGAGTTAAGATTTCGAATTTCGACCCTTTTTCCAGCTCTGACCTGCTCGAAACATGTTGGTCTTCCAGTGCAAGGAGTTTTATTTCAAAAATTTACTTTATTCATAAAAAAATCTGTATATACATAGTCAGAAATGCAGTTCGGTTCTGTGCAGTTGCATATCATGTAAAGAAACAAAACATTGGACTTTGACTCCATCAAAAAACCAAAGTCCTCTCTTATACATACAGTCCTAATATTTACATATATTTCAGACACTGGGAGAGTTCAGTAAATGAATGGACTCCCATTTACCTTCTGCAGACAGACCCCTGACAGTGGTCTTTTACCCCTGTGCCTTGATGGCAGCTGCCCTGAGCTTTAGCACGTCCCTCAGCACACGGTCCTGGACCTTGGAATGTGCCAGTCTGCAGCTCAGTCAGAGTCACCTCCTTGTTCCAGAAGACCAACAAGGTTTGGGCAGACCAAAGAGTGTCTTTCACCGAGCTGATTGCCCTCCAGGCAATGTCGATGTTGTCTCAGTGTGCATTCGGCGGAAACAGATCATAGAGCATAGAGTCCTGCGGCAGGGAGCTGCTTGGGACAAACTGCGACAAAACCCACTGTATCCTCCAGGGCAAGGAGTCGACTTTGACCAAGTGCTGCAAACTGGCACAGTCCAAGGTTCAGGACTATGGGCTGAGGGATGCAGTGAAGCTTGGGGCACAGTCAAGGTTTGTCTCAGTGTGTCCCCCAGGGGCACAGAGCTGCTCAGAAACTTAAAATACTGTTTCAGAAATCTTTAGGTAGTTCTGGGCCCATTATCCAGTCCCAATCTCTTGCCTTTCTCCCAGACTATTATTATCTAAATGACCCAGAGATTATTATCCGATCCATGATAGCCTGCTCCCTGGTTGGCTTCAGGAACATACTGCTCTCTGAAACCATCCCTACCCTTTCCAATTGATTAACCAATCACAATTGAGATTAAAGTCACCCAGAATTATTACTCTCTTTTTTATATGCTCCTATTATTTGTTGATTGTAAGCTTACCCACAGAGTGGTGATTGTTTGGAGGTCTGTAGACTACTTACACCAATGTCCTACACACAGCATGCTCTGGACGAACAAGTTGTTGCTCAGATCCCTTTTCAATCTTACCTCTCTCACCGTAAACCTATGCTGGCCAGTTTTGGACTTCCCACCCTCCAAGGAAATAGGCTCCAGCCTAATCAATCTTTCCCTGTAGCTCAAACCCTCCAATCCTGGCAACATACTTCTAAATCTTTCTCAACCCTTTCAAGTTTAACAACATCCTTCCTGTAGCAGAGCGACCAGAATTGAATGCAGTATTCTAAAAGTGGCCTCACCGATATCCTGTACAGCTGCAATGTGACCTCCCAACTCCTACACTCAATGCACTGACCAATGAAGGCAAGATGTAGCTGCTCCCACTCTGTTTTTCTTTACTAAATCCTGTCTTATCATATTATAATCAACTCTTTCCCCAATTCTAAACTTTTATCTCTGGACTGTCTTTGTTCATTTCCATGACCTAATAAAATATTGTTAAGTTGTGGTCACTATCACGGAATCCTTCCCATATTTACACTTCCACCATTTCCCTCAACTAAGATCCAGCTCACCCCCCACTCTCTTACAGGACTTGCTACAATCCAGCCTGACAAATATTTCCTGGGCATATTTTAAGAATTCTGCTCCCTCGAAGCCTTTCACACTTTGACTATCCCAGGGAGTACTGGGTTAGTTGAACTCCCTTAAAATTATCACCTTATTATTTTTACACTTCTCTGAAATTTACCAATACATCTGTCTTTCCACCTTTCCACAATTCTTTGGGGGAGTGAGGTGTCCTGAACATAGCACATCCCCAGCAAAGTGACTGCTCCATTTTTATGTCATTGGAAGAAGTTTCCGAGACACATCCTTGATCGATATTGAGACACGGCCTCCTCTTTTTCCAGCACCCAAACCTTCCCAATCTTCCCTGAAGATCCAAAACCCTGGAATATCGAGCCGTCAGTCCTGGGGAAATAAAGTGAAAATTAATATTAGGCGGTGCAATACCACCACCACGTGGCTGAACATGGTGTTGCGAGGATGAAACTCGATCTATTTCAAAAGTGGGGCAGCAGCACCACCCAATGGTGACTAGTGATACTGCAAAAACATATTTCCCTGTTCCAGGATCAGCAAATCAAATTAAAAATTAAAGTCAAAGAGATGGAAATTCTCAGAAAGTCTGACAGTATTTGTGGAGACAGAAACAGATTTGACGTTTTGAATCAAATTTGGTTTTTCTTCGGAATTGATTTGTAGTGTTTTATCTTAATTCCCCCCAAATCAAGTGTCGCTCTGTTGAAGAAATGTGTAATTTCTTGATGCAACAACTCGACTTGTCAGCAAAACAGGAAACTTAAATTCACAAGCTGTATACGGAATCATCTTAACCGAGTCATTTCAGAGACACTCTGTGACTTATTAACAAATCATTAGACACTCGAGTTTGTTTTGCCATTTAACGAGACGCTCAACTTCGTTCACAACAAAAACAGAAATTGTTGGAGAAACTCAGCAGGTCGAGGAGCCTCTGTGGTGACAGAGAGGCACAGAGTTAACGTTTCGGGTTCAGAGACCCTTCTTCAGATCATTTCATATCCTATCTCAGAGGCCATATCACAGCCTTGTTCACTGTTTAGCTAAATATACTTTCCAATGTTGTTTTTAATTGATATTGGCTAAAATAGATGAATAAGAACATTTTTAACATCAGCGTTCGGTTTTTGCGTGGAACAGGCCTGACACCTCCTGGCTGAAATCGGAACTGCATGGTTGTTTCCTGCAATGCCGATTCCGATCACCTGGTGGCAATAGAGAACCGTGTGTCTTGTCTGGACATTTTCCATTTCATTGTTTTACTAACTTTAAGTAATTATCACAGGGTGCATTGCAGTTTGTGTCAGTGAATGACACCATTAGTCTGCGTAGTTGCGTTGTGTTGTAAAACTGTTCGATGTTGGAAATAAGTAACCAAACGGAACGCAGGAGAACCCCTCCCTTCCAGGAACAGCTTTTCCATTCAGGCGTGGGAGATACAACATGTTCCATTTCCCTCCTCCTGGACCGCATTCAAGGCTCCAAACTCTGCTTCCAGAGAAAACAGCGATTCGCTGTGTTCCTTTTAATTTAGTATTCTATATTCTCTGTTGACGTTAGCATTGCTCGTTTAGGAGACCAAATGGGAAATGGTTTATCTGACTTTAAGCACTTGTCACAATCTTCGTCTGATCTTTATATTTTTGGCTTTCTTCAGTGTTTCAATGAAGATGAACGTATCAGAAACACGCGGAAGTGCATCTCATGTTTCGATAAAGCACTTTATATCCTTCCAGGTTTAACATCGAGATCAGCAATTTTACATAAGTAGAGTTTTACATTTTAAATACATGTTGTTAGGGATGATTCCATGATTTCCATTTCCATCTCCTTTACATGGGTCTTTTTCGTTGTCTCAATTCCATCTTGTTTCGTTGTGCATCACTAACCTTTTTATAGAGTCATAAAGCATGGAAACAGACCCTTCGGTCCAACCAGTCCATGCCAACCACATTTTGAAAGTAAAGTGGTCCCACTTGCCTGCGCTTGGCCCAGATCCCTCCAAACCTTTCCTGTTCATAAACTTATCCAAATGTCTTTTTAATGTTGTAACCGTACCTGCATCTACAACTTTCTTTGGAAGATTATCGCACTCACAAACCACCCTGTGTCAAGAAAGGTGCCCCTCATGTCCTTTTTAAATCTTTCTCCTCTCACCTTAAAAATATGCCTCCCAGTTCTGAACTCTCCCATGCTAAGGAAAAGACCCTTGTCATTCACCTTATCTGTGCCCCGATGATGTTTAAGTCTCAACAAGATCACCCAAATCTCCCATGCTCCAGTGGAAAAAGTCCCAGCCTTTCCAATCTATTTTTATACCTCAAACCTTCCATTCCCAGCAACATCCTGGTAAATCTTTTCTGAACCCTCTCCAGTTAATAATATCCTTCCTATAACAGGGCGATTAGAACTGCACATGGTGCTTCAGAAGAGACCGCACCAATGTCCTGTACAACCTCAACATGACGACCCAACTCCTACATTCAGACGTTTGCTTTACAATGAAGGTAAGCATGCTAAATGCCTTCTTAACCACCCTGTCTACCTCTGATGCAAATTTCAAATAATTCTGTACCTGAACCGCCAGGTCTCTCTGTTCTGCAACACTACCCAGGGCCCTACCATTAATTGTAAAATTAATGATCAAGATCTGTTTGTAATCTTAGATAATCTTCTTCAGTTTTCACTATACCACCAATTTTGGTGTCATCCACAAACTCACTAACCATGCCTCCTATATTCTCATCCAAATCATTTATATAAATGACAAACAGAAGTGGACCCAGCACCGATCCCTATTGAACACAGCTGGTCACAGGCCTCCAGTCTGAAAAACAACCCTCCACCATCACTCTCTTTCTCCTACCGTTGAGCAAATTATGTATCCAATTAGCAAGTTCACCCTGAATCCCATGTGACCTAACTTTTCTAATTCGTTTCCCATGTGGAACTTTGTCAAAGGCTTTACTAGAGTCCAATTAAACAACATCTACCCCTCTGCCCTTATCTATCTTTATGGTTACTTCATTTAAAAAAACTCTATCAAGTCTGTGAGATCGGATTTTCCTCATACAAATCCATGCTGACAATCTCTAATCGATCCTTGCTTCTCCAAATGCATGTAAATCCGATCTTTCAGAATCACTTCCAACACGTTACCCACCACCGATGTCAGACTCACAGGTCTATAGTTCCCAGGCTTCTCCTCACAGCTTTTCTTAGACAATGGCACAACATTAGCCACCCTCCAGTCCTCCGGTATCTCACCTGTGTTTATAGATGATGCAAATATTTCTGCTGGGGGCCCTGCAATTTCCTCCCTAACTTCCTATAATGTCCTGGAATACATTTGATCAAGTCCCAGAGATTTACCCACCTTTATGTTTTCTAAGACCTCCAGCACTTCCACTTCTGTAATGTGAACTGTTTTCAAAATTTCAACATTTATTTCCCTAAGTTCTCTAGCCTCCTTTCTCAACAGAAAAGAAACTGATGTGAAACATTCATTTAATATCCTTCCCATCTCCTGAGGTTAGCACAAAGACAACCTCATTGATCTTTAGGTGGCCCTACCCTCTCTCTCATTGCTCCCTTGCTCTTATTTGCAGAATCCTTTTGGTTTATCTTAAACCTTACCTGCCAATGCTATATCATATCCTGTCTTTGCCTTCCTGGTTTCCATCTTAAGAATGCCCCTATACTCTTTATACTCTTCAAGAGATTCAGTTGATCCTAGTTGTCTATATCTAACATATGAGTCTTTTTCATCCACTGTTTTCCAGAATCTTACTAACCTTGCCTTTCACACTAACTGGAACATAAAGCCTCTGAACTCTTGTTATCTCTGAACTCTTTTGAAGGTCTCCAATGAGTCAGTTGTCCCATTACTTGTGAACAGTCTACTCCAATCAACTTTTGAAAGTTCCTGTCTCATACCACTAAAACTTGCCTTACTGCAATTAGGGACTTTAACTTATACAAAAGACTTAGCCTCTTCTTTAACAATTATAAAACAAACAGTATTATGATCACTATTCCCAAAGTGTTCCCTGAGTTACACTTCAGTCACTTGCCCTGCCTTATCCTGGGTGCAATTCCATCCTCGGGAATTGCAGCTCTCCCTGCGTCTGTGCGGTTTCCACTGGGTGCTCCGGTTTCTTCCCACAGTCCAAAGATGTACAATTAGGTGGATTGGCTGTGCTAAATTACCCATAGTGCTCAGGGATGTGTAGGTTAGGTGCATTAGCCATGGGGGATGCAGGGTTATAGGGTAGCAGGTGTGGGTCTGGATGGGATGCTTTTTGGAGGGTCGGTTTGGATCTGTTGGGCTGAATGGCCTGTTTCCACAATGAATGAATTCTACGGATTTTCTAGCAGGAAAATTTACATAATGATAAAGAAAATTTTCATTTAACAAATTCTTCACCATCAAAATCTTTAACACCTCAGTTGTCCCAATCAGGTCTGAGAAAATTACAATCCCCCACCATCACAACCTTATTATTCTTACGTATGCCTGAGATCTCTCTACGTATTTGATCATCAGTTTCCCTCTTATTTTTGGGGGGCCTATAGTACAATGCCATCAAAGTGATCATCCCTTTCTTATTTCCAATGAATCCATATATTTTCACTAAATGTTCCCTCAGAAATATTTTCTCTAATTACTGTAAAAATGTTTTCCTGAATCAAAAATGCCACACTGCCTCCTCTTTTGCCTCCCTTTCTATCCTTCCCATAACATCTAAAACTCAGAACACTGAGCTGCCCATCCTGTCCCTCCCTCAGCCAAGTTTCTGTAATAGCTATGATACCAATCCCATGTTCCCATACATGACCTGAGTTCATCAGCCATGCATTGCAATAAATGCTGTTTAATTACTACGTTCTCTGACTTGCTGTTGTCTGTCTTTTCGAATTAACTAGCTCTTTTCTGATTCAAAATCATCATCATTTTTCTTTCTATTTTCACGACTACTTAGGAATGCCCCACACTATCTCTCTAAAAGTTTACAGGCTCCCGAAATAGCAAATCTCCCAGCCAGGAACTGGTCCCTTTCCAGTTCAGATGAAACCCATCCTTTCTGAGCAGGTTTTTTCTGTCCCAGAAGAGATCCGAATGATCCAAAAACCCAAATCCCCGCACATCATTGTACCTCTTCAGCCATTGATTTATCTCCCCTATTGTTTTATTCCTTCCCACATTAGAATTTGATCCAGGAAGTAAACCAGAGATTATTACTTTTGACTTTTTGTTTTTTTTAATCTTCCACCTAACCTCTTACATTCACTCTTCAAAGCCTTAACCCTTTCCCTAATTATGTCATTCCTACCAATGTGTACAACAACTTCCAGATTCTCACTCTCCCCTTTGACAATCTGCTTCAAACATTTTGAGACATCCTTAATGCTGGCACCAGCTACGCAACAGATTATCCTAAATGTACACACTGCCACAGAATATTCTGCCTGGGTGCCTGACAGGAGAATTATAGAATCCCTACAGTGTGGAAATCAGCCAGTTGGCCATCAAGACCACCCCAGCCCTCTGAAGAGCATCCCACCCCAACCCACCACCCTTCCCTCACCCTGTAATGCTGCATTTCCCATGTCTAATCCACGCTGCCTACACAACCCTGGACCCTACTGGCAATTTAGCATGGCCAATCCACCTAACCTAACAAGGAGACTCTCCTATAACAATTATACTTTTAAATTTTGACAAACACCACTCAACATAAGATTCATTCTTACTGCCCAAGATCTTACTACCACTTCTATTTTCTTCTGAGAGACTACCTCTTTCAACTGTACCCAAAACGGAATATCTGTTTGAGAGAGGAATAGCTGCAGGAGACTCTGAACTAACTTCTTACCTTTCCTGACAGTCACCTATCTATCTGACTGATCCGTCGTGTCATCACTTCGCTAAATCTGCTGGTCATCACACTCTGTGTCTCTTATATGTCCTCAGTGACACAAAGCCCAAAAAGCTCTCATTGGAACCTTATATATATAAATTAACCACCTTTCCTTCCCCATAGAGTTAATAGAAAACATGCTAAATTAGAAAGAAAATGAAACATATAAATATTAAAAAGAAATCAAGCACTTAGTGAACAAATGAAAAATGACTCCTCAAGTAATCCAACATTCAGCTTTCAATCTCCAGCTAAAAAACACTTTCTCCAGAGATCTCCATTTGTAGGCTTTTCTATAAACTCCATATATAAACAATCCCTTCATCTCCGCCTTCATTTTATGTTATATTTTTTAAATTGCTCTGCAGATTGAAACTGAAAAAAGATCACAAACTCCATTGGGGGAAAAACTCTCCTTCCTTTATTTTTGTTTTTTAGATTTTTTTGATGCATGTTTTTAGTATTAAAGAAGTTCAAAATGAAAAACAAACAAAAGAACACTCTACAGATCGATTTTTGAGGGCCCTCCCACAAAAACAACGTTTAAAGTAAAGAAATCTTTACTTCTTAGTGCTTTTTTGTAATACTTGGACTTCAGTGGGATCCAAAATTATTCAAAATGATTCTGAAATTGTTATTTAACCTGTCTCAACTTCCACCCATCACACATCTTCCAAAGAAAAATCATAATAGACTCGGTTTCTCTCACCACAGACGCTGTCAGACTTGCTGATGTTTCTCCAGAGCTTTCTGTTTGATTTTCAAATTTCTACCTTGCAGTATTACATTATGGAACAAAATTCTATATGGCTGCAGTCCCGTTTCCTGCCAGCTGGTGGCGGTGCTGTACCATGGAAAGGAATAATCCGTCTGAAATTATCGGTTGCAATACCAGTGAACGCCAGCGGATGGTGGTATTGCACCATTTATTCACTAACAGGAACAGAAAGTTGAACTGAAGAGTTGAAACGGGTGGTCAGTCATTATTGATTCGTTGGAAAACGGAATTTTCCCTCTCTCCCTGCCCCCCCGTCACTTTTTAATGTTTGCATTCCTCTTAACAGGTTTTGTTTGTAAACATTCAGTTGGCAACACTGGTTTTCCAGGTGGCGGAGAAATAGACTGTGTTCACAGCGGGGTCCTCATTCTCTGTCTCACTATAAATATATATATATCTAAACTCGGGTGTTTGGGATTCACAGCGGGGTCCTCATTCTCTGTCTCACTATAAATATATATATATATCTAAACTCGGGTGTTTGGGATTCACAAAAAATAGAATAAAGCCGGAATGATGGGCTATTGTGCTGGATTGGTTGCATCAATTCCTCTGAGCTAGAAGGCCTGGGTTCATGTCCCCTCCAGACATGGGGGAGAAACCGAGCTTGGCAGGAGCAGTAAAAAAAAGTTGCAAGGGGACCTCTTGAGGTCAGAAAAACAAACGAAAGAAAACAGGGCCTTTAACTTAAGCTCCTATGATGCTGCTGGACCTGCTGTGTTCATCCAGCCCCATGCTTGTTATCTCGGATTCTCCAGCATCTGCAGTACCTTTTATCCCTTTAACTTAAGAAGTTGGAGAACGACTTGTGTAAACAGCTGCTCAATTCTGTCAAACCTTTACCAATGCTTCAAGAAGGACCAAGTCAGGCTGACATCAAATCATTTGCCAGTGATATCCATCCCCAAGGATAAAGTGGAAACCAGTTATATGACAGGTCAGGAGGACAGGAAATCAAAGATACATTCCTGATTGGAATGGGCGGTAGCTCAGTGTCAATCCCATTTTATTTTTGCACCATTTACTGACTTTCTAATGTTACTTGTCTTTCAAAGCAGTCTATGGAGAGGCAGCAGAGTGTTTCCAATGGCTGAGGAATCAGATGCTGTTAAGATTAAAAACAAGAGATTTACCCCTTCACACAGAGTGTTTTGAGCTGGTGAATTTCTCGTGCAGGTTCAGTGATTGAGGTTCAATGCTGTGGAGTGACATGTGGTTCCCAAACTCTGCCCCAATACAGGTCCCACCGCAGATGGGTGGAATTCAAAGTGTAGCCTGGAAAATAATTCTGGTCCCACAGTGAAATGTATTCACACAGGCACCTACTGACTCACCCTGAGAGTGGAAGAGAGTCATTCTCATCTGGATGGGGCTGCCTGTGAGATGGAATTCACAGACTTAATCAAACATAGAACTGTCCAGGGCAGGAATATACCATGATATTGTGCTGAACACAATGCCAGATTAAACTAATCCCTTCTGCCTGCCCTTGGTCCATATCCTTTCACGCATTGCATATTCATGTGCTTATGTAAAAGCCCTTTAAAATCCCCTGTTGTATCTGTCTCCACCACCACCTCTGGCAGCTTATTCCAGACTCCTCCCACGCTCTGTGTAAAAATCGTGTTCCTCACATCTCGTTAGAACGTTTACCCTCTCACCTTGCCCCCTCGTTTTAGATATTTCAACTCTGTGAAAAAGATTCTGACTGTCAATCCCATCTACGCTTCTCAATTTTACAAATGACTATCACCCCTCAGCCTCCGCCGCTGCAGAGAAAACAACCCGAGTTTTACCAGCCTCTCCGCACAGTTCAGACCCTCCAATCCAGACAGCGTCCAGAGAAGCCTCTTCTGCACCCTCCCCAAAGCCTCCACATCCTTCCTGGAATGTCGCAACCAGAATTGAATGCAAAATTCGAAGTGTGGCCTAAACAAGATCTGATAAAGGTGCAGCATGACATCCTGACTCTTGTATTCAATTCCCCGACCAATAAAGGCGAGCATGCCATACACCTTCGATACCACCCTCTACTCAAGTGACCACTTTCAGGAAGCCATGAACTTGAAACACAACTTCACTTTATCAATTAAAGACGTCTTGAGTTGATCATTAATTTTGTTAACAGTGATTTTCTGAGGATTACAGTTTATGGAGCAACATCCCCGCAGTGGCACATTTGTTCGAAGGAGGGAGCAAAAGCCAAAGAGTGAATTCAGTGAAAACGAAAGTAAATGTTTTCAGGGAGCGGCTGTCGTTGTGAACGTCTTTATTTTTTACACATTTATCCGGGAAAAGGCGGAAAATATTCGATCAGATTGTGGGAAAGTAAGAGGTGAGTCCCAAGTCCTCTTTAATTTCAGGAAGGGCTCATTCCGAGTGGGATCGGGTGGATTTTATTCCCGCTGAAAGATCCCAATCAAATCCAAGGAGTTGAACGGGGAGCCGCTGGGGATTGTGCAGTGAAAAGGTGAAAACTTTCTCCAATGTCTCTGATCAGCTGAACAGAGCCTGGAGCTGGTTCCTGTCAGTATAAGGGAACAGGAGGGAGAGGCAATTTGTAACATTCACCTCTCGGGGTCAAACACAGCGACTGGGAAGGGAGACGGAAGTAAAAAGGAGGAACAGGGTGAGGGCCATGAGATGGAACATGACCCACTGGGGTTTCTGTTTAAAGGCAAATAATTCAATCCTGGAGATAGTTGTGTGTTTTCATCTCGGGGAACAGACCTTTAAAGCAGAAAGTTAATGTTCAGCATTCCTTCATCCACATTGATTACAGTTTGCTGCTTTGTTTAAGTCAGGTCTTTAAAGAATATTGATGCACTAACTTTCCCTTCCCCTGTGTAAATATTTAATTTGTACATTTTAGGGATACGGACAAAGGAAGGGAGAAAAAAAACACTTTCACACAGCGAGTCGTTTGAGCCTGGAATGTGCTGCCTGGAAATGTGGTGGAAGCAGGTTCAGTTGGAGAATTGAGGAGAGTATGGGATAGTGTTTTGGATGGTAATGGTGTGCAGGGATATGGGGAAAAGGCAGGAGATTGGCCCTAGATAATTGAGCCAGAGACGATGATGGAGATGGTGCAGGCACGATGGGCAGAATGGCCTCCCTCTGCACCATCATCATTCTGTGATTGTGTGAAGTTTGAGCAGATCTATTCACACAGACCAGTGCTGTATCCAACAAGACCATCTCCGAGAGCCTCCCCTTCCTCAGGGATACCATTGCCCATGTGTGGGTCAGGGGCTGTGAGCACTTGCCTCATCTGCCTGGTCCAGGAGAAAGGTCTTTAACAGAATCTCCCACACTGACAGATTGGACACACTCTTGTTATAGCGCGGAACTCAATTCCCTGTCCCTCTCCCCCCAATAACTAAAACTGTAAAATTTCCAGAAAGGAGCACCTTGCTTCATAATCTGTTTAAAAAAGTGTGAAAAGTGCCTCTCACCACCGTCTCCCCCAATCTGTTATAAAGGTGAAGTTGAATGAAATGAACTCCTGACCGTCACTCTATAATCAACAGGTAATTTATTTATCTAACTCTAACAGTGAACAAATTAACAGAACTAGTAACAAACTAAACAATTCCCCCTCAACTACTATCTATTCCCAAATAAAACCACATTCTCATCGTATGCTGTTCCAAAATTCTATTGGTATGCTGTTTGAATAAATATAAATCTCACTTATACAAACAAAATTATATAAAAATAACTTAAAACATTGTCTCTTGAATTACTGCCAGGGTACATCTTCTGGAATGTTCTATGCCTTCTCTGTTTTTCTTCAGTCAGGAACGCCTTTTTCTGAGAATTCTCATGTCAGGAATATTAGCTAAGAGTTCCACTATACCTTTATTCAGATGATGGTTTTCTGTGAGCTTAGATAATTCTGTGAGAGCCAATCATTTTCTCTTTTGAGTTGATGGATTGTTAATTCTATTAGATGACAGTAGCTCTCACTCCAATTTTCAAATACCCTCTTATTTTATACCCCTGATGACCTATCAATTTCTTACAATAGATTGGTCCTAGGTAGTCAAAACCATCAGATTTAAATTTAGTTGTTGTTTTTAGTCTCTAAGTGCCTGGTTTAAATTAATTGGTTGATAGTCAGACTGGTTGCCTTGCCAACAAAACAGGACTACTGCCGGGTTTCTAACCATCAGCCTTTAGATTCAGTGTTTCAATTTCAGGAGCTTTCTGTGCGCCTGCACTTTTTAAAAAAAATCTGTAAGCATAGAAAAGAACACATCATCTTTTAAAGGGACCACACACATTTCCCCCCATCATTTTACAAACATCAAATCCTAACATCCTGCCTTCCGATGGACAAGTACTACATCCAACTTTGCAACACCTTCCCTGTAATAAAAAAAAGGAACCATCATTATGAAAAAGAGATAACACAGTGTGGAGCTGGTGGAACACAGCAGGCCAGGCAGCATCAGAGGAGCAGGAAAGCTGACGTTTCAGGTCTGGACCCTCCTTCAGACCCTTTTTTCTGAAGAAGGGTCCAGACCCGAAACATCAGCTTTCCTGCTCCTCTGATACGGCCTGGCCTTCCGTGTTCATCCAGCTCCACACCTTGTTATCTCAGACTCTAGCATTGGTAGTTCCTACAATCTTATCATTATGAAAATATGGCTTTTTTTTCTCTCTCTAAATCTTACACTATTATTACTAGATACATAGGTCATTTATCTAGAATTATACATCTCATATTAATTCAATACTTATACACATATAATTTAATACGACTTTTTCGATCTCATATACACATTTTTCTGTTAAATCCGTGATAACGCATCCGCAATAATATTTTCACAACCTGCAACGCGTACCATCTGTAAATTAAATGCTTTGTAAATTAAATGGAATAGCCTGGTGTTCTTGTCTTTAAATCTTTCCAACAATGTCAAAGGCCGGTAATCAGTGTACACAACCATCTCTGATACATTGTCTGTAACAGAAACATTAAAATGTTGTAAGGCCAGTACCAAACTCAATAACTCTTTTTCAACAGTTGAATATTTTCTCTGGTGGATATTATTTGAAAAATAACCAATTGGCCTTTTAATTTGACTGTCATCCTCCTGTGACATCACAACTCCAACCCCTACGTTGCTTGCATCGATGGTGACTTCAAAAGGTTTCCAGATATTTGGTGTGGCTAAAACTGGTGTGGTGGTTCACACTGCTTTTAAATTCTCTAATGCCCCCGGCATTGTTCTGTCCACTGAAATTTCATGTTCTTTTTTAACAAATCCATCAGAAATGCCACCATGCTAATAAAGTATGGCACAAACTTTCAGTGGAATCCACTCAGTCCCAAAAATTGTAGCATCTCTTTCTTCGAGGATGGTCTTGGAAATTTCTCAGCCTTCGTCTTCATGTTCCTCAGTGTCATCCATCCCTGTCAGACGTGGTGTCCTAAGAACATCACTTCTGCCTTCGCAAATTCTGTCTTTGCCAAATTTGTGACCAACTTTGCCTTCCATAGTCTATCAGAAACCTCTGCCATATGTGCCATGTGATCTTTCCATGAATGGCTAAAGATCACTGGGTCACCTATATAGACAGCATAATTAGTTAATCCTGCCACAACACTGTTCAGAAGTCTTTGATAGGTGGCTGATGGGTTCTTCACTCCAAAGAGCATTAATTTTAATTGCTATAGCACATTTGGGGTTACAAAAGAAGAAATTTCCTTTGCTGTCTCCAACAAAGGTACTTGCCATTAATAGCAAGATGTAAGTAGTTGTCCAACTTTTTCCACACAGTCCTCCAGCCTTGGAATTGTGTATGAATCTGATTCAGTCACAGCAAAGATCTTCTGACAATTCAGGCAGAATCATTGAATACCATCAGGTTTGGGAACCAATACGATCAGTGAACTCCACTTGCTTTGACTAAGCTTGGTGATATCTTCTTTGGAGCATCCTTCAACTTCCTTCCATACCTGTGCTGCTTTGAGAGGATTAAGCCTGTAGGGGTAACAAGGTATACACCTGGATGAACGCAGCTGGCTAAGCAGCATCAGAGGAGCAGGAAAGCTGATGTTTTGGGTCTGGTATTCGTCGTCCCCATTCTATTTCTACAGAAGTCCTCATAATACTGTAAAAAAATTTCAATTTAGTTCTCTATCCTGAGTCAGATTGCTCACTTCCCTATCCCATTATTAAAGGAATTCCTCATTACTCAATTTATGCTGAGGCACATCAAAATCTGAATCATCTGGATTTGATTCTTCACTCTGAGTGGCAGTAACTCATACCTGTTTCTCTGGTTCCCTTTCCCTGTCACAACAAGATTTCAGCATTTCTCATGACACATCTGATCGTTTTTTTCCCTCTGAGACCTTTACCAGATAATTCACCTGACAACGTCTTCTCAATCTGATAGGGGCCGCTAAACCTTGCTTTGAAGGGATCTCTCCCACTGGTAACAGCACCAATACTTTATCCCCACAGTCAAACATACACATTTTACATTTCTTACCTGCTTCTTGCTTCATTAGATGCTGTGCCACCTTCAGGTGTTGTCTAGCTATTTCACCGGCTCTGTTTAATCTCTCTCTCACCTCAGATACATAATCCAACTGTGAGATCTCTCACTTCGGACCTATTAACTGTTCCTTAATTAATTTTAAAGATCCTCGTACTCTGTATCTGAATATCAGTTCAAATGGAGTAAGTGGAGTTGATTCATCTGGAGCATCTCTACTAGCAAATAATATAAATGGGATACCTTTATCCCAATCATTTGGGTTATCATGGCAATGAGCCCTCAGCATAATATTTGGGGTCTGATCCCACCTTTCCAATGCTCCCTGGGATTCAGGATGGTACGCACTTGATTTAACGTATTTGATGTCTAAACGATCCTTAAATAGTTTGTCAGTAAAATCGGACCCTTGGTCTGATTGAATCTCCCTGGGTAGGCCATAATGAGTACAGAAAGCAAGCAACTCTTCCATAACCTTTCTTCCTTGACATTCCATAATGGAATTGCCTCCGGAACTCTGGTACACGCATCCATTATAGTAAGTAAATACTAGTTCCTGCTTTTGGATTTAGGGAAAGGCCTCCTCTACATCGGAGAGACCAAGCATAGACTTGGAGACTGTTTAGTAGTACATCTGCATTCTGTACGTGACAAACGACAACATCTTCCAGTCGCGAACTACTTTAACTCCCTCTCCCACTCCCTGAATGACATGTCCATCTTCCAGTCGCGAACTATTTTAACTCCCTCTCCCACTCCCTGAATGACATGTCCATCCTGGGCCTCCTCCAGTGTCACAATGACACCACCTGCAAACTGGAGGAACAGCATCTCATATTCCGCCTCCGAGCGTACAGCCCAAAGACCTAAACATGGAATTCACCAGTTTTACAATCTCCCTAACCCAGGCCTCATCCCATGACCAACCCTCTCTCTCATTCCCGCCTCCTTGACCTGACACAACCTGTCCGTCTTCTCTCCCACCTATGCCCCCCACCTCACTGACCAATCCCCACCACTGCCCACCTGCACTCACCTATCACCATCCCACCTACCTTCCCCAGCCCCACCCCTCCTCTCTCTATTTATTTCCCAACTCCCTTACCCCTCCCCATTTCTGAAGGAGGGTCCTGACCTGAAACATCAACTTTCCTGCTCCTCTGATGCTGCCTGACCTGCTGTGTCCCTCCAGCTCCACACTGTGTTATCTCTGACTCCAGCATCGGCAGTTCTTGCTATCTCTGAGTGATAAGTGTTGATTTTTTTCCGGTGTTGCAATCAGTTGGTTTAAATAGGGTGTACCTTGTGTAATAATAGCTCTTTCAGTCACTAAGACTTCCCTAGGGGTGGAAGAAGTCACTTTGGATAGTTTATAGGAAGTGTGCAAAGCAAAACTTTTGGAACTGGCAAGCAAGCTGAAGTTGCAGAGGTTCATGTCCTTGAGGAAAGGGGAGATAGTTGCAGCAATAGCTTAACATTAACAATGGCCAGGAAGGCATTCAGAATCATTGGAAATGGCTAAAATTCAGTTGCAAATGAAGCAGCTCAAATTAGAGGCAATGACAATGACAAGAGAAAGAGGTAGGGCAAGGAGTGAGTTTGTGTGTGATGCTCTTCAGGGAGTTGCCATGGACTTGTTGGGCCGAATGGCCTGTTTCTACTCTATCAGGACTCTATGTATCTTCGGTCCTTCTGGAAGATGAGGTCCAGCTTCCAAAGGTTTCTTTCCTTGTATTTGATCCCGGGTTCCACGCACGTTGTCCATCCCTATCTTCTGACAAACTGGTGAAGATTTTCCATAATCTTGTTATGGTGCTTATTTTGGGTGTTCTTCACAACGGGACAATTTCCTGAGATGTGAGCTAGTGTTTCCCATGGAGCTTCGCATCTCTGGCATTCCTTTTGTAGATATGCTGTACCTCTGGTTAACGTTGTTCTGATGGGGTACAGAAGACAACAGAAGACTGTTGATGAACCTTGATGACTTGATGTGGAATGATGCCTTTGGCCATGAATTAGACACAATATCATTCTTGTACTATTGTATTCCGAGTCCGTGGCTTTTAAGATTTGACCACTTGGCTTGCTCCCAGTCACGCCAAGCCTTGTAGTCATTGGTATTTGTTGTGGAGTGTTCCTGGATTGTTTGATCTGGGGATATTTCCAGATCTGCTGGTGAGTTTTTGTTCAATTTCATCTTGAGTTGATACATTGCAACTTCCTTCAGAAACTTAAGGTATCTTAGTCCTTCAGTCTGTTGGATGTCACCTCCCTGGCAGTACTGGAGAGAGGCCTGGATCACTAGGTCCTTCGAATTTTCAAGCGACTGCCGTTTACGAATAATGGCAGCCGGGATTTGGACCACAAGCTCAGGCACACCCAATCCTCCATCTCTGGTCCTTGAGTAAAGGAATCCATCTGTAGTATGAGGTGGAAGATGTAAAATCTCCTTGACTGAGATCCACGTAATGGCATTGAGTTTCTGAAGTGTATTTGTGAAAGTTCGGCAAGGATCAGGTGACAGAAGAATCTTGAGATCATATGGGTTTTGAGGATTTCCAGTTTTTGTATTGGGCTGACAGCAGTATCCTGAAGTTTGGAGATTCACTTCAGTTTCCCTCCCCACTCTCCCTCTGTCGCACCAGCCCATGTGGGTCGATACGCACTCCCAGGTACTTTACTGTATCACCTGGGGGAATATGGTTGATGTTATCTCCTTTAAGGGCCCAATGTCTTTTGCGGTTGTAGAGAAAGGTCTTCCCTTTGTCAGTGAAATGGAAGCTTTTCGTCTTCACAGTGTTGATGGTTAATCCTGTGTTCTCACAGAATGACTGGACTATCTGAAGGTTCTTGGTCATTCCTGTGTGGGAATCAGTCATAGGCCAATATAATTCACTAAGGCCAGGGCAGAACAGTTGGTCTTTATTCCATCCAGTACAATGGACACTCCTGTACTGACTTCTTCGAGACTGTCCATCAGCAGATCCAATGCAGCACTAGATAATATTGGCAGTAAGGAGTCACCCTGCTTTACTGCTCTCAAGATTTTTATGGGATTTGCTTTGCAGTGGTTTCCTTCAATGATCGTTGTAATGTCGGTGTACATTGTCTTCGATGAGCTGAATGAATGATTTCAGCAAACAGACCCTTTGCAGGGCTTTCAATGAATGCCTATGTCTAACTGAGTTGAACACCTTAGCGAGATCGACGAAGACAACTGCAAGGTCCTTTCTGTTTTGAGTTCAATGATCCTTCTGAGGAAGGGTTACCAGACCCGAAACGTTAACTCTGACTTTTCTTCACAAATACTGCCCTGGTTTTCTTCACCACCCAGAATATTTAGGCTCCAGAGTTCCTCCAGAATTCCCTTCTCCCTCTCTTCTTTTCTTTCTTCTGCAGTCGTCCTCTTCTTTTCATCTATCTCCTGTCCTTGGAGTGGGATCTTCTCCATTGATAAGGAGGTCCATGAGACTCTCTACCAGCCTCAGTCCCAAGGCTCTAACCTTCGGGATCACCCTTCTCGTTAATATGCCCTTCCACCTGTGTGAGTTGGGTGTCTATGTCCCTATGTGTGGGAGTACAGGTGGATGGTCTGATGACTGTTTTTCACCGATTGATGCCTGAGGATTCGTGTTCAGGATTCTCTCTAGGGGTGACCTTTGGAGGTTCAGACATTGGGGCTTGGGATCCCACTTTGACATCTGGCAGTATCCTTCACTTCAGAGATCCGTTCAGGTGTTTTACTGCTAAGGATACTGGCTATCTTCTTACTAATAAAGGTACAGCCTGCGTATTGTTTTTCCAACTCACAGAGAAGTCTCATCTCTTCTTCCATCCACTTGTAGGCCTTCCTTCCTGGCTTGGATGTAGTCTTGAGGACTTCCAGATGTTTGGCATTGCGATATTCTGAATGCTTGTGGTGTTCATGTTGGCCGATGTCAGTCTTGATTGTGAACGTTAATTCACATTGCGAGCATGCAAAGGGCCCTGATGATGCAATTGTTGACTTGTGCACCAAGCTGGTAAGCTTGTTCACAAGCATTTTGTCCCCAGGCTTGGTAACATCATCAGTGCACCTCCGGTGAAAAGAAGATCACCAGCTCAGTGAGCATCAACAACCCGAGCTACACATCTTCTCCAAAACCTTGAGATCCTGGTGATCTTGAAGTCCTGGTGCTGTTACGTTTTGTGTAATGACACACGACAGTGTGACATTCCCCGCTCTTATCACATTTTCAGCATTTTGTACAAAACTTCTTGACCTGTTGTGCTTTAGCCAAGTGCTCTGTGAAAGTCCCCACAGTAGGAAGAAGGGAGCTGCAAGTTGTACAAAACAGACCATCTGTGGGATAGTAAATCCTGACCTCCTTGGTGGCTGTTTAGAGTATCGTGTCACTACATTACAGAAAGTATGTGGAGACTTTGGATACGATACAACAGGATTCCCAGGATGTTACCTGGATTTCAGTGTATTAGCTATAAGAAGAGGTTGGACAAATTGAGGTTGTTTTTGCCAGAGTGGAGGCTGAGGGCCAACTTGATCAAAGTATATAGAACTATGTGAGGCATGTATAGAGCTGAGAGTTAGCATTTTTTCCCAAAGTAAAATGTCAAATATGAGGGAGCATAGGTTTGAGATGAAAGGGGGAAAGCTTAAAGGAGATGTGTGAGCCACATTTTTTGCACAGAGGGAGGGAGGTGCCTGGAACGGTGCCGCCACGGGAGGTGAAGAAGCAGATACAACAGCAAAGTTTAAGAGGCATTTGGACAGAAACATGAACAGGTTGGGAACAGAGGGATAAGGACCATGTGCAGGCAGATGCGATTACCTTAGAATGGCACCATGGTCAGCACAGACAAAGTGGACCAGAGGGCCTGTTCCTATACTGTACTGTTCTATGTTCTGTATAATTGTACAGAACTAACTATTCCTTCCTTGACTGCCTGAATATTGAAATCAGTGCAGGGTAATTTTAACCGCTGGTAATGATGTTAAAACAGGCAATATGAGATCGGTGCATAAAGTGTCAAACCCTTCAAACTCCACCAAGTCTGTCCCCTGTTTCTCAGGCAGGAGGATAACAGTGAATATGAATCAGATCCTTTATCCTATCCTCAATCGTTCTGGACTCCATCTCACCTTCACTCAATCTCTTCTTCAATACCTGCAACTGTGATATCAACAGTTTCTCTTTCCTTGGATCTTGCAGTTTCAATAAGATCACCTCCCTCTCTTCCAAACTCCAACGGGTACAGGTCCAACCTGTCCAACCTTTCCTCAGAAGATAATCCTTTGTTCCAGGAATCAGTGGAATGAACCTTCTCTGAACCACATCGAATTCAATTACTTTGTTTTATATTTATTTACTCAGGGATGGCGGTGTCTCTAGTTAGGCCAGTGTTTGGTGCCCATCTGTAGTTGGCACAAAGGCAATGAACAGTCAGCTGCATTGCTGTGGGTCTGGAGTCACATGGAGGTCAGACAAGGTGAGGATGGTAGTTTTCTTCCCTAAAGGACATCAGTGAACCAGATGGTTCCATGGTCTTCGTAAGATTCTTAATTCCAGATTTTTATTGATTTTACCATCTGAGATGGTAGGACTCAAACCTGAGTCTCTGGATTAATCATCCAGTTATAATACCACGAGGCCATCACCTCCTTTATTAAAGGAGTAGATCCAAACTGTACACATTACTCCAGATGTGGCCTCACAATGCTCTGAAGAATTATAGAAACAATCTCCATTTATATATTTCATTTTCCTTTGCAATAAACAACATTCCATTTGGCTTCTTAATCATTTGTTGTACCCACATTCTATCATTTTCAGGTTGATTTATAGATAGCATGAGAATTATTTACTAAAATCTCAAATATTCCAGCAAATGGTTTGTCATTTTCATTTTCCAATATGCAGCTTATTATTTGCCATTCATGATTTTAACAACTGTTGTAATCCAATTATTGACCATCACACTTTACAACGAGAAAGACCAACCTTCAACTTTCAGATCTATCGCTGCTCCATCACGGTGTGATTGAGACAATGAAACACATGTCATTCCCTTCATTTGATACTTTTATCTTCTTCAGTTTCAGAGAAGCATTTCCACAGGGAAACTCATCTTTAAACAATTCCATCCCCTTCATAATCTTTGTCGTGCATCTCAGGCCAATTGTGTACAAATGAACAGGTGAAGCTAAATCTGATGTAAACCATTGAACCTCTCAGTATCCAGAGATATATCTAGGACCACTTGGCACTCCAGTACAACATCTTCACCCACAGAGACTGTGATGGGATTGTCCCACACAGACACATGGAATATCTCTGGAAAAATAGAAGATTGCAAACGAAGTCAGCACTCTTACTGCAGGAACAGGTTTAATCATCAGGGAGATATTTTAAAGGCCACAAATAAAATTCTGTTTTTTGTCCTACTAATTCTTCCAAAAATTACGATTTTGAAAGGCACATAATAAAAGAGACAAAGATTGTAAAAAGTAAACTATATCTGTACCCTTTTGAATTATTCACTCTGTCTGGTTCACTAAACAGTTTATATGAATAGGTTGGGTGACAAAAGGGAAATTCTGACCAGTAACCTGAGATTTACAGAGTGACACAATGGTGGGATGTTAATTGTTGAATCATAGAATCCCCACAGTGTGGAAACAGGTCCTTCGACCCAACAAGCCCACACTGACCCTCAGAGCATTCCACCCAGACCCGTCCCGCTATGACCCACCTAATCTACACATTTCTGAACATTATGGGGAATTTAGCATGGCCAATCCACCTAGCCTGCAGATTTTTGGACTGTGGGAGGAAACCGGAGCACCTGGAGGAAACCCACGCAGACACGGGGAGAATGTGCAAACTCCACACAGACAGTCACCCAAGGGCGGAATCAAACTCGGGTCTCTAATGCTGTGAGGCAGAAGTGCTAACAACTGTGCCACCGTGATGCCCCAGTGATCCTTTTTCAAAGGTTATCTGGGTCTTGGGAAAGCTGCGAAAAGGTGAAAGATTAGTTGTCTTTTTAATTTCAGTGACAATTTTATCAATCACATAAAGAAATGAATCATGATGTACTGTGATAAGCCTCATTGTCCGCAATGCCACCACAACATTCCACAAATAAATTTGAGCTGGTGAAGTGTGGATGGGGCAGCATTTATGCTATAATGGAGAGGGGCACGGGATTGGAGCACTGGGGGAGAAAGGGTGTTGATAGTTCAGACTAAGTAAGTGGAATGTGAGAATGGCAGAACAATGGTGTGCCTAACTGCTAGAAAGAACAAGCATGGGGCTGGATGAACACGGCAGGTCAAGCAGCATCATAGGAGCAGGAAAACTTGACGTTTCGGGCCTAAACCCTTCATCAGAAATGGGGGAGGGGAAGAGGGTTCTGAAATAAATAGGGAGAGTGGGAGAGGTGGATAGAGGATGGATAGAGGAGAGGATAGGTGGAGAGGAGGCAGACAAGTCGAAGAGGCGGGGATGGAGCCAGTAAAGGTGAGTGTAGGTAGAGGGGTAGGGAGGAGATAGGTCAGTCCAGGGAGGACGGACAGGTCAAGGGGGCGGGATGATGTTAGTAGATAGGAGATGGGGGTGTGGCTTGAGGTGAGAGGAAAAACAGGTTAGGGAGGTGGAGATGAGCTGGGCTGGTTTTGGGATGCGGTTGGGGGAGGGGAGATTTTGAAGCTTGTGAAATCCACATTGATGCCATTGGGCTGCAGGGTTCCCAGGCTGAATATGATTTGCTGTTCCTGCAGCCTTCGGGTGGCATCACTGTGGCATTGCAGGAGGCCAAGGATGGACATGTCATCTGAGGACAGTCTTACAGGTGTTGGGGAGGCTGTGGGCGGTGGGGGGAGGTTTGGGGAGAGGATATGGTGACATAGACTGTAACAAGCAAAGCTAAAAGAAAAGGGGAGGAACGTAATTGTGAACCCATGTCAACCCCAAGTAGAGATTTATTTATTTAAACAGTTTGTCTGGGAAGAGCCTCCCATGTTTCTCAAATATTGATCTGTAGAGAGATTATTTTCTTCCCATGTTTTAAACTTAAATATTTGTAAAATGTACACCAAAAACGAAAAATAAACGTGGTGAGATTTTCTTTACAATCGCAAAGGAGAGATTGTTTTTACAACTGAGTTTGTGGTTTCTTTTCTGCAGAGTATTTCGTTTTGCTTAAAAATAATTACGTGAAAAAATAAACACGAGAAAGGAGAGATTATTTATAAATGGAGTTTACGTATGGTTGGCTCTGGAGATTTTATTTTATCCATAGATTGAAAGTTGAGTGTTGGATTACTTGAGCAGTCACTTCTTTTGTTTGTTCAGCTCGGTACTTGATTTGTTTTTAATATATAGGGTTAATTTTTTTCTATTTGCATGCTTAGTATTAAATCTGTGCATAGGGAAAGGTAGTTTAACGTTAAATTTCAGGTGCTATTGAGAGCTTTCAAGGCTTAATGTCACTGAGGACATACAAGAGGCACAGAGTGTGATGACCAGCAGATTTAACGAAGTGGCTACACAGCAGGGTCAGTCAGATAGATGGGTGACTGTCAGGAAAAGTAAGAAGGTATTTCAGAGTCTCCTGTAGCTATTCCTCTCCCAAACAGATATTCTGTTTTGGGTACAGTTGAAAGAGATAGTCTCTCAGAGGTGAACAGAAGTGGCAGTCAAATCCTGGGCACGAAGAATGAATCTTATGTTCAGTAGGGTTTGTCAAGATTTAAAAGAATAATCATTATTGGAGACTCTCCTAATTAGGTTTGATGGATTGGGCATGGGAAATGCAGGATCACAGGTTTAGGGTAGGACGTGCTCTTTAGAGGGTCAGTGTGGACTCAATGGGCCGAATGGCCTGATTCCACATTGTAGGGATTCTATGATGTTCTGGTCAGGGGAACAGACAGGAGATTCTGCAGCAGGGAATGTGAATCTCGGACAGTGTTTTACTTTCCTGGTGCCAGAGTTAAGGACATCTCAAAACGTTTGAAACATATTGTCCAAGAGGAGAATGAGAAGCCAGAAGGTGTTGTACACATCAGTAGGAATGACATAATTAGGGAAAGAGTTAAAGCTTTGCAGTCTTTCTCTGACACCTCACTTCTCTTCCTCAACATCTGTTTCCATTTCTGGCGATGAACTGGCCACTAATATCCACTGTTAACCCACTGACTCCCACAGCTACCTGGTCTATACATCCTCGCAGCTTGCTTCCTGTAAAGACTCCATCCCATTCTCGCAGTTCCTCTGTCTCCGTCGCACATGTTCTCATGAGGCCAACTTCAACAAGGGAGCCTCCAAAATGTCCACTTTCATTCCCAACTGAGGATTCCCCAGCACCGTTGTCCACAAGGCCCTCAACTGGGTTAACCCATCTCCCACACTTCCGCCCTCACCCCTTCTCTTCCCTCCCACAACAGCGATAGGGTTCCCCTTGTCCTTACCTACCATCCTACCTGCATCCACATCCAGAAGGTCATCAGGCACCATTTCCACCACCTCCAGCGAAATGCCACCACCAGACACATATTCCCCTCCCCTCCCTCGTCCGCCTTCCACAGGGACTGTTCCCTCCAGGACACCCTGGTCCACTCTTCCTTCATCCCCAACACCTCCCCTCCACAGCCCCACGGCTCCTTCCCCTGTAACCAGTGAAGGTGCAACACCTGTCCATTTACCTCCTCCCTCCCCAGTATCCAAGGGCCCAAACATACCTTCCAGGTGAAGCAACACTTCACCTGCACTTCCCAGAATCTAGTCACCTGCATTCGCTGCTCATAATGTGGTCTCCTCTACATTGGGGAAATGAAGCGTAGACTGGGTGACTGCTTTGCAGAACATCTGCAAAAAAGACCCTGAACTACCTGTTGCCTGCCACTTTAACACAGCACCCTATTCCCTGGCCAACATCTCCGTCTCTGGTTTGCTGCAGTTTTCCAACGAAGCACAGCACAAGCCGGAAGAACAGCACCTCATTTTCACTTGGGGACCCTGCAGCCCTCCAGACCCAATATTGAATTCAATAATTTTATGACCTAAACCCTCTCATGTCCTAGCCCTTTACCCCACACACCAGGCCTTGTTACCACATAGCCTGCCATTACACACCCCCTGTTGTTAGTCACTAACAGTCCCCATTAACAACTATTCACCCTCCCAGCCAGATTGTTACCAACCCCTTTGTCTGTCCAGCTGCTCTTCTCTCTTTTTGGGCTCTATCCGCACCAATGGTTTACTCCTTACCCCTTCCACCACCCTTTCTTCTGTATATAAACCAACGATTTCCCAGCTACCATCAATTATGAGGAAGGGTCACCGGACACGAAATGTCACCGGAACTATGCTGTTGTGACCATTACAGATACTTAGGTAACTCAGGGACAAGAATGCTTGTTGGAAGTTCTGGGATTTATATGCTTTAAAAGAAATAGGGAGGGTGGTAAAAGAGGTGGGGGAGTGGCGTTGCTAGTCAGGGCTAGAATAGCAGCTACTAAAAGGCAGTTCAAGAATGATATGTCTACAGAGTAAGTTTGGGTTGAGGTCAGGAACAAGAAGGGAGCAGTCACTTTGTTGGGGTTTTTTTACAGACCCCCTAACAGTTGGAGAGAAGTGGAGGTGCGGATTGGGAGGCGGATACTGGAAAGGTTCAGAAGTCATAGTGTAGTCATGGGTGACTTCAACTTTCCAAATATTCATTGGAAACTTTTTAGTTGGAATAGTTTAGATGGAGCAGATTTTGTCTGGTGCATTCAGGAAGGATTCCTGCCACAGTATGTAGGTAGACCAACACGAGGAGAGGCCACTTTGGATTTGATGCTTGGTAATGAACTGGTCCAAGTGTTAGACCTGTTGGTAGGAGACCATTTTGGCAGTAGCGATCACAACTCTGTTACTTTTATCATAGTCATGGAAAAGGACAGGTACATATAGCAGGGTAAGGTTTATAATTGGGGGAAGGATAATTAAAATTCTGTTAGGCAAGAACTGGGTAACATAAAATGGGATAACAAGGTGTAGAGCTGGATGAACACAGCAGGCCAAGCAGCATCAGAGAAGCAGGAAGGCTGACATTTCGGGCCTAGACCCTTCTTCAGAAATGGGAACATAAAATGGGAACAGATGCTGTCAGGGAAGAGCACTATTGAAATGTGGAGATTGTTTAAGGAATGCATACTGTGTGTGCTCGATATGTTTGTCCCTAGCAGGCAGGGAAGATGCGGTCGAATGAGGGAGCCTTGGTGCTCAAGAGAGATCGAACGACTGGTTAAGAGGAAGAAGGATGCTTATATAAGGTTTAGGAAACAAGGATTGGAAAAAGCGCTGGAGGGAAACAAGTTAGCCAGGAAGGAGCTGAAGAAAGGGCTTAGGAGAGCTATAAGGGGGCATGAGAAAACCTTGGCAGATAGGATCAAGGAAAACTCCAAGGCTTTTTACACGTACATGAGGAATAAGAGAATGACCAGAGAAAAGGTAGGGCCGATCAAGGATTGTAAAGGGAATTTGTGCACGGAGCCTAAAGAGATAGGAGAGGTCCTTAATGAATACATTTCTTTGGTATTCACAACTGAGAGGGACCTAGTTGTAGAGGAGAACAGTGTGAAACAGGCTGGTAGGCTAGAGGAGGTCGCTGTTAGTAAGGAATATGTACTAGGAATTTTGAGGAACTTGAAGATACATAAGTCCCCTGGGCCTGATGGGATTTATCCAAGGATTCTAAGGGAAATGAGGGAAGAGATCGCAGGGCCTTTGGCGATGATCTTTTTGTCCTCACTGTCCGCGGGTATAGTGCCGGAAGATTGGAGAGAGGCAAACATCATTCCCTTGTTCAAAAAAGGGAATAGGGATAACCCCGGAAATTACAGATCAGTTAGTGTTATGTCAGTGGTGGGCAAATTATTGGAAAGGGCTCTGAGAGATAGGATTTATGATCACTTGGATAGGCACAGTTTGATTCGTGATAGTCAGCATGGATTTGTGAGGGGTAGATCATGCCTCACAACCTTATTGAATTCTTTGAAGAGGTGACCAAACACGTGGATGAAGGTAGAGCAGTGGATGTGGTATACATGGATTTAAGTAAGGCATTTGATAAGGTTCCCCATGGTAGGCTCAGGCAGAAAGTAAGGAGTCATGGAAGAGGGGGAAATGTGGCAGATTGGATTCAGAATTGGCTGACCCTTAGAAGACAAAGGGTGGTAGTGGACGGAAAATACTCAACATGGTGCTCAGTTAAGAGTGGTGTACCACAAGGATCTGTTCTGGGTCTTCTTCTATTTGTGATTTTTGTAAATGACTTGGATGTAGGAGTGGAAGGGTGGATTAGTAAGTTTGCAGATGATACGAAGGTGGGTCGAGCTATGGATAGTGCAGAGGGCTGTTCTAGGTTACAAAGGGACATTGATAGGATGCAGAGCTGGGCTGAGAAGTGGCAGATGGAGTTTAACCCTGAAAAGTGTGAGGTGATTCATTTTGGAAGGACAAATTTGAAAGCAGAATACGGGGTTAAGGGAAAGATTCGTGGCAGTGTGGTGGAGCAGAAAGATCTTGGGGTTCATGTCTACAGTTCCCTGAAAGCTGCCACCCAGGTGGATAGAGTTGTTAAGAAGGCATATGGTGGGTTAACTTTCATTAGTAGAGGGATTGAGTTCAAGAGCCGTGAAGTTATGCTCCTGCTATACAAAACACTGGTTCGGCCACATCTGGAGTATTGTGTCCAGTCTGGTCGCTTCATCACAGGAAAGATGTGGAAGCATTGGAAAAGGTACAGAAGAGATTTACCAGGATGTTGCCTGGAATGGAGGGAAGGTCTTACGAGGAAAGGTTGAGACAGCTAGGGCTTTTCTCTTTAGAACAATGAAGGATGAGAGATGACTTGATAGAGGCGTACAAAATGATCAGAGGTATAGATAGAGTCGACAGCCAGACACTTGTTCCTAGGGTGGAGGTAGCTATTACGAGGGGGCATAGTTTTAAAGTGAGTGGAGGTAGATATAGGGGAGGCATCAGAGGTAGGTTCTTTACTCAGAGAGTGGTAGGGGCGTGGAATGCATTGCCTGAGAGGGTAGTGGAGTCGGCCTCATTGGGGGCATTTAAGCGGCTATTAGATAGGCATATGGATGGTAGTATAAGGTGGGGGTGGAGGTTAGATAGACCTTAGGTTTAGGGTAAAAGTTTGGTACAACATCATGGGCTGAAGGGCCTGTACTGTGCTGTATTGTTCTATGTTCTATGTTAACTCTGATCTTTTCTTCAGAAATGCTGTCAGACCTGCTGAGCTTTTCCAGCAACTTCTGTTTTTGTTCAAGGCTTTGCAGAGTTTAGGTAGAAGGTTAAAAACTAAACATCAAAAGTAGTAATGTCTGGTTTACTTCTGATGCACTATTCTAATGAGGGAAGGAATAAAAGGATAGGGGAGATAAATCAATGGCTGAAGAGGTGGTATAATGTGCCAGGATTTAGTTTTTTGGATCATTGAGATCTCTTCTGGGAAGAAAAAGGCCTCTTCAAAAAGGATGGGTTTCACCTGAACTGGAAAGGGACCAGTTCCTGGTGGGGAGATTTGCTCATTCTATTTCGGGAGGCTGTAAACTTTTAGAGAGAGGTGGTTGGGGTTCCTAAGAAAATAGAAAGAAAAATGAGAAAAATTCTGAATCAGAAAAGAGCAGTTAATTCAAAAAGATAGACAAGAGCAAGTCAAGAACAAAGTAACTCTGAAGAATTAAACTGACTTTATTTCATTGCAAGAGGTCTCACAGAGAAGGCTGATGAACTCAGGCCATGTGTGGGAACAGGGAATGGGTCATTATAACTTTTACAAAACGTGGCTGAGGACGGGATAGGACGGGCAGCTCAATATTCCGGGTTTTAGATGTTAAAGGACAGGAAGGGAGGCAAGAGAGGAGGTGACGGTGATTGATTAATGAAAGCATTCCTGCTGTAATTAGGGAAGAATTTTCTGAGGGATCATTCAATGAAAATGAGTTGAAATGAGAAGAAAGGGATGGTCACCTTGCTGGGATTGGATTATAGGCCCCAGTAGTCAGAGGGAAATGGAGGAGCAGACATGTAGAGATCTCAGATATATGTAAGAATGATAAGGGTGCACTATTAGGGGATTTTAATTTTCCAAATATTGATTGGGATTGACATAGTGTTAAAAGGCTTGGATGGTGAAGAATTTGTTAAATGTGTTCAGGAAAATTCTCTTTATCAATACGTAAATGTTCCTACTCCAGAAGGTGCAAAACTTGACCTTTTCTTGGGAAATGAAGCACAGCCAAGTGACTGAGTAGAGGAACACTCTGGGCCGAGTGATCACAATACTGTTAGTTTTCAAACAGTCATAGAAAAGGATAAACATTCCATAAAAATTAAAATTTTAAATTTTATTGCTATAAGACAAGAACATTCAGGAGTAGACTGTTGACAGGTAAAAGGGATGACTTACAAGTGGGAGGCTTTCAAAAGTGTGATGTCAAGAGTTCGGGGGCATTACGTTCCCGTCAGAGTGAAAGGCAAGGCTGGGAAGATTAAGGAACAATGGGTGAATAAATATATTGAGGTTCTAGTCAAAATTTAAAAAATCATGTTTTAGATTTATACAACTATATAAAACAGTAAACTCGGTGAAAGAGTTAACCCTGCCTGAGTGTTGCAGACTGGCCCAGGGCCACGTGCTGAGGGACGCACAGAAGCTCAGGGCAGCTGCTGCCAAGGTGCGATGGGGAAAGATCACCATCTGAGGTCTGTCTGACAAAGTACAACGGGGACCCACTCAGTTATTGGACTCTCCCCATGCCTCAGATAAATGGCTATAGATTAATTGTCAGTATCGCGAAAGCTGAACCCCAATGTTTGTTTCCTTCTCTGTAAGTTAAGACGGTATAGATCCAAACAGCTTTATTAACCGTGTCTGTACATAAAGATTTCCTTTTATGATTAGGTATATTTTTGCAATAAAAAAGTATTTAAAATTTCTCTCTGAGCAGCACTGTGATGCAGGACTCTGTTCTACAGGCTGTTCCCTGGGACACACACTGAGACAAACAGACTATGGACTGTTTAGTGCATCCCTCAGCGCGTAGTTCTGGACCCTGGAATGTGCCAGTCTGCAACAACTCATAGAATCACAGAGTCATAGAGCTGTACAGCATGGAAACATGTCCATCGAGGCCGACCAGATATCCTCAATTAATCTTGGACCCATTTGCCAGCATTTGGCCCATATCCCTCTAAATCCTTTCTATTCACATACCCATCCAGGTATCTTTTATGGGTGGCATGTTGGCTCAGTGGTTAGCACTGCTGCCTCACTGCCCCAGGGACCAGGGTTCAATTCCACCCTCGGGCAACCGTCTGTGTGGAGTTTGCATATTTTCCCCGTGTCTGCGTGGGTTTCCACTGGGTGCTCTGGTTTCTTCCCTTGGTCCAAAGATGTGCAGGTGAAGTGGATTGGTTGTGCTAAATTGCCCAGAGTGTTTAAGGGTATGGGTGGGTTAGCCAAGGGAAATGCAGGATTACAGGGATTGGGGGGAATGCTCTTTGGAGGGTTGATGTGGACCTGTTGGGCCAGATGGCCTGTTTCCACACTGCAGGGATTTATGAAATGTTGTAATTGTATCAGCCTCTGGCAGCTCATTCCATGTAAACACCACCTCTCCATGAAAAAATTGCCCCTTGGCTCTGGTCACGGTGAGTTCCTTGCTCTGGAAGATGAACAAGTTTCCAGCAGACCAAACTGCATCTTTTACCGAGTGTTCTTCCAGGTGGAGTCGATGTTTGTCTTGGTGTGTGTCCCAGAGAACAGATCTTAGAGCACAGAAGGCAACATCCAATGGTGGAGAGACCAGGAGGAGCTGAAGGATCTTGGGCAGGATTGAATTGTTTAAACAGAAACCCCAGTGGGTCATGGCCTTCACTATGATCCTCCTTTTTCCCTCCGTCTCCCTTCCCAGTCGCTGTGTTTGACCCTGAGAGGTGAATGTTACAAATTGCCTCTCCCTCCTGTTCCCTTATACTGACAGGAACCAGCTCCAGGCTCTGTTCAGCTGATCAGAGACATTGGAGAAAGTTTTCACCTTTTCACTGCACAATCCCCAGCGGCTCCCCGTTCAACTCCTTGGATTTGATTGGGATCTTTCAGCGGGAATAAAATCCACCCGATCCCACTGGGAATGAGTCCTTCCTGAAATTAAAGAGGATTTGGAAGGGGAAATTACACAAAATCCACTCTCTCCCAGGATTTGCAGCATCCCCAGGATTTAACTCCAGTTCTCTGTGAACAGATGCTGTCTGACCTGCTGAGGAATTGTAGCATTTTCTGTTTCTGGTGCGGACACTTTCCACCTTTTCTCCAAAACATGTGTAAAGAGTAAACACATTCCCAACAACAGCTCATCCCTGAAAGTTTTTGCCTTCAGTTTTCAGTAAATTTACAAATTGATCGGTGATCATCGGAATCTTTTTGAAAACACGGTACAGGACCGCCACCGCCTGGCGGGACACGGTACTGCGGCCCAGTATCGGTCAGTGATAATTAGATCCAGCAGATGGCGCTGTTACACAATCAAATCCTGGGGCTGGTGTAAATCAGAAAATGCTGCAAATCCCCAGCAGGTCAGTCAGCATCTGCACAGAGAGCCAGGAGGAACAGGGTTAAACACTGGGGATGGGAGACATCAGTAATTTTAAAAAAAACTGAGTCCAGTGATAAAAGGTACTGCAGATGCTGGAGAATCCGAGATAACAAGCATGGGGCTGGATGAACACAGCAGGTCAAGCAGCATCACAGGAGCAGGAAAACTTGACGTTTCGGGCCTAGACCCTTCATCAGTCCAGTGACCCTTCTTCAGGACTGAAAGTCTTTGGTCAGATTGTGGGAAAGTAAGAGGTGAGTGAATGCTGGAAATCCTGGGAGAGAGTGGATTTTGTGTAATTCCCCTCCCCAATGATACAGGGAGCTCAATAGAACATGCTATGGAAATGCAGCTCTGTCACCCTGTCAGTGTTTGGATTTCTCCCTCAGGATTTCATGTTCTGGGTGCAGTGTGAGAAATGGAAACACAGAGAAATCCCAGATTCAGACTGGGAAAGAGGTGAAGGGATGGAGGATGGGACTGAAGCAGGGAGTAAATGAAGGAAGGACAGACACAAGATATTTAATTTATTTTTTTCTATTTTATTCCTGATATTTACATTTGTGTCTGATTTATTTACACTTTGGTTGTGATTTTCAAAAATATAATCTCAAAATTGAATGACACATTGAGTAACAACTCTGTTGTTTCTGGCCCTAACCCTGAACCTCTGACCCAGCTCCTAATCCCAGGGTCAGGGAGACCCTGAGGCCCCAACCCTTCAGGAGCAGATTCTCAGAGACTGGTTTTTGTCCGCAGTCCTGAACAAAGGATAAAATTTCTCAGTGAATTTATTCCCACTGAAGGTGTGGAGATGGGACATGGTGACCACGTTGTAAAATGAAACTGTCCCAGACTCATAACTGAGATAAATTCCCACCTTCCCGGGGATCTGATCAACAGGGAGACGGGTTTCAGGATAGGTGTTTATATAAAACTGATCCCCAAACCGCGCAATGATCCAGTATCCATTCTCCGGGATCAGTCTGACCCAGCCCTTCCTCTCCACAGACTCTGAGGCCACTCCCAGACTCCAGCGCTGATTCTCCCCCACCTCCACCTCCCAGTAATGTCTCCCCGATGTGAATCCCTCTGATCCCAGGGCACACTCCCAGTCTGTAAACCTCTTCCCGGTGTCAGGGAGATTCCTCCAGGTCCAGGTCCATTTCAAAATCTTCAGATCGTCAGACACCTCGAGCTCGGGATTCGCTGTTTCCACATCCAGGGTCACAGACACTGGGAGAAAAAAACAGGGAATTAGAGACAGTCCTTGGGTATGTGTCAGTGTGTGTGTGTATGTGTGTGTATGTATGTGTGTGTGTGTGTGTATGTGGGACGGTGGGATTTGTGTGTGTGGGGAGGGAATATATGTGAATTGAGGGGGATGTGTATGTGTGAGGGGGGTGTGGTATGTGTGTGGATGTGTCTGTTGGGGGCTGTGGGTAGAGGGGGAAGTGTGTATGTGAGGGAGGAGAAGCGTACATAGGGGGTGATGTTTGTGTGGGAGGGATGTGTGTATGTGGGTGTGTATCTGTGGGGGGCGTGTGTAGAGGCAGGCGAAGTGGGTATCTGTGTGTGTTTACATCTGTGAAGGGTCTATATGTGAGGTGGGGGTTGATGAGTATCTGGATAGAGGGAGATGTCTGTGTTGGGGGGTACTGTATGTGCACATATGTCTGTGGGCGGTCTCTGTGTGTTTTGTTGGGGGTTGGGATGGTGTTGTGGTTGATGCATTTGTGAGAGGGATTTGAGGGAGTGAGTGTGTGAGAATGTGTGTGTGTGTGAGAGTGTGTGTGTGTGGGGTGTGTGTGTTTTGAGGGGGAGTGGATGAGTCTGGTGTGTGTGTACATGGGGAGTGCCCTGGTTGTGTGGGAGGGGAATGTATGTGAGTGTGTTTTGGGGTGGCTGTATGTGTGCAGTGGGGAGGTGTGTTGGGCGATCAGCGTGTATGTGGCTTTGTGTCTGTGTCCATGTATGTGTGAGAGAGGGGGTGTGTATATGTGGGGGAGTGGTCTGGCTGTGTGGGAGGGGAATGTGTGTGTGTGGATGAGGATGGGAAATGTGTGGGAGGGGAATGTGTGTGTGTGGATGAGGATGGGAAATGTGTGGGAGGGGAATGTGTGTGTGTGGATGGGAATGGGAAATGTGTGTGAGAAGGGGTGGAGGTGTTTGGGTGGTGGCCTGGGTATGTGTGTTTGGGGAGGGTTATTTTTGGGATTGTTGATGCGTTCGCCGAGATGGGTTGGTTTGCAGACGTTTGGTCACCATACTAGTGAACATCATCAGTGTACTTCTGATGAAGCCTCTGGTGTGCTGCTTGGGAGCAATCAGGTTGGTAGTGGATCTCAAGAATCATGTTCTTTTGGAGCAGTTTGTGGTACAGCCCACTAGGGAACAGACAATTCTAAACTTTGTGATGTGTAATGAGCCAAACTTAAATGAGGGAGCTGAAGGTGAAGGGAACTCCTCAGGATCAGTGACTATAATATGATAGAATCCCACTCTGCAGTTTGAGAGGGGGAAGGTGGAATCAGATGTAACAGGATTGCAATTGAGTAACGGTAACGACAAAGGCGTGAGGCAGGAGCTGGCCAGAGTGGATTGGAAGAGAAGCTCAGCAGGGGAGAAGGTGAAACAGCAATGGCAGGAGTTTCTGGGGTCATTCAGGAGGAACAGCAGAAATTCATTTCAGGAAGAAGAAACATACTAAGGGGAAGATGAAGCAACCAAGGCTGACAAGGGATATCAGGGACAATATAAAGGCAAAATAAAAAGCATACAAAGTGATGAAGATTAGTGGGAAACCAAAGGGTTGGGAAGCTTTTAAAAACCAGCAAAGGACAACTTAAAAAGCAATAAGGAGGGAGAATATGAAATGTGAGAGTAAGCTAGCTAGCAATAAAAAAGAAGATTGCAAGTTTTTTTTTAAATATCTAAAAGGTAAGAGAGAGGCAAGAGTGGACATTGGACCAGCGGAAAATGAAGCTGGAGCAGTAGCAATGGGGAATAAAAATGGCGGAGGAAGTGAATCAGAGGATTGGCCGAGGTGTGTGGAGAATGTGTTTTTATATATGTGTTTCTGTTTGTGGGATATGGGCGTCACTGGCTGGCCAGCATTTATTGCCATTGAGAAGGTGGTAGTGAGCTGCTGCAGACCACCTGCTGTGAGCTGACCCACAATGTGTTTCTTTGAGACTTTGTAGTGATTAGTAAAACTGAGTGGCTTGCTAGGCCATTTCCGAGGGCAGTTGGGAGCCAACCACATTGCTGTAGGTCTGGAGTCACATGTAGGCCAGACCAGGTGAGGATCTCCTTCCCTGAAGGGCATTATTGAACCAGAGGGGTTTTTCCAATAATCGACAACGGTTTCATGGTCATCAGCAGATTCTTAATTCCAAATTCTTCTAAACTGATTTCAAATTCCACCATCTGCCACGGTGCGATTCAAACCTGGGTCCCCAGAATATTATGCGGGTCTTGAGTGATAATACCACTGGCTGGGGGAGGGGATTAGTGAGTGCCTGTGCTGGGGGTTAGGGTTTTGTGAGTGCAATGGGAGGATTGTGTGTTTTCCATTGGTGGGGGAGTATTCTGCATTCGATTATATTTCCCTGATGTACTCAGGTAAGGAATGATCTGTCTGATTAGAATGCAATACAATACTTTTCACTGTATCTTGGTACATGACAATAATAAATCAAATTGAATCAAATCTGTGTGTGGGGTGGGGGAGTGTGTGTGCACTGGATATGTGATTATGTGGTAAGGTTTTGTGTGTTTCTTTGGGAGTGTGGGGAATGTGTGTGTTGAGGGGGATATGCATTTCTGAGGCAGAGTGTGAGGGTTGTGTGTGTGGAGGGGTATGTGTGTTCATTGGAGGGTCAGTGTGTATGGGGTGTGAGTGCATGTGTATGTGCTGGAGGTATTTTTGTGAGAGTAGAGGGTTTGTGTGTCAGGGAATGTGAGGGGGGGGGAATGTGTTTGTGTGAGAGTCTATGGTGGTGGGATGATGTGTGTGTGTGTGTGTGTGAGAGAGAGTGAGTGAGAGAGAGAGTTTGTGTGTTTGTGTTT
>JAHRHZ010000002.1:23015314-23057457 GCA_024137785.1 Ginglymostoma cirratum
AACCATCCACTGGATTTACACACAAGCTGGATTCCGTTTTTATGGTATCCCTTCATCTGAATCCACGGCCTATGACCCAAACCTGGAATCAGCAGAGAATAGAATCAGAAACTACAAACATTAGGAACACTTCCTGCAGCCTGTTCGAAGTGGTTATGTAATGTTATTGATAGATATCAATTTTCAAACTTCTGTTTACTATTTTCATCATTTTTTAACTCCATGTGAAGACCAGGGAATGGGGTTATTTCTGTATTAGGGTCAGGTCATTGTAGCAGTAACAGTGCTTTAACCCAGCAGTCTCCTCAGGATAAGAGATAAAAGGTACTGCAGATGCTGGAGAATCCGAGATAACAAGCATGGGGCTAGATGAACACAGCAGATCAAGCAGCATCATAGGAGCAGGAAAACTTGAAGTTCTCCTCGGGATATCAGTTTGCGATGATAGTGGAAGAGTTTGTGCGGCTCCAAGGGTTAAATGGTGATTTCTATGTTCACAGTATGTGACATTCTCCACCAAACCTTGTCTACCATAGTGCCAGTGTCAGCAAAACTATCCCGAGAGGCCTTGGGAGTCATAAGTGATGAGGAGACAGAGAAGATGGATGTATAGGATAAGGAACAGGAATGTCAAGTGTGACCTATCTGAAGTCTTGTACAGCAAATGACTTGCTGACTTTTATACTCAATGCCCTGACAAATGAAGGCAAGCATGCAGTACGCCTTCTTTACTACCTTATCCACTTACTTATTACCTTTTAGGGAGCTATGGACTTACACCTCAAGATCCCTCTGTATACCAATGTTCCAAAAGGTCCTGTCATTTACTTTATGCTTTCATCTTGCTTTTGACCTCCCAAAATGCATCATTTTACACTTGTCTGGATTAAACTCCATCTGCCATTTCTCCACCCAACTGATCTATTTGCTGCTGTATCCTTTGATTATGTTCCACAACTCCACCAATTTTTGAGTCATCTACAAATGTACCAATCAGACCAATGTTTATCCAAAACATTTATGTGTATTGCAAGCATCAGTGTCTTTTTTTGGGCTAATAGGGCCAGTACACCAAGCAGGGGCGTTCACCACTCTTCAGGGCATAGAGCTAGGAGCTATTCAGGTTAGTGAGTTGTCTGAGGACAGCAGCATCTTTTGGTCTGTGACAATTGAACATCAGACATACCCAGCATCAACAAAAATATAAAAAGGGCTTAACACATGCTGGTGCCTTAATCGCTGTCCTCAAACATTTAGTGATGACTGTGAAATGAGCATTAGTCCTGGTAAAAATTCATCTGGTTCACTTACATCCTCAGAATAATCAGTACTCCATTTAAGTCTCCGATGAAGAGCAATATCTTCACTCAGAGGGTAGTGAGTCTCTGAAATTCTCTACCCTCGAGACTGTGGAAATTCAGAATAGTCGAGATAGAATTAGAATCCCTACAGTGTGGAAACAGGCCCTTCGGCCCAACAAGTCCACACCGAACCTTGGAGTATCCCAACCACACCTGTCCCCTTGTAACCCACCTAATCTACACATCCCTGAACACTATGGGCAATTTAGCATGGCCAATCCACCGAACCTGCACATCTTTGGATTGGAGGAAACCCGAGCACCCGGAGGAAACCCACGCAGACACAGGGAGAATGTGCAAACTCCACACAGACAGTCACCTGAGGCTGGAATCAAACCTGGGTCCCTGGTGCTGTGAGGCAGCAGTGCTAACCACTGAGCCACTGTGTCGACCAGTAGATTTCCAGTCACGAATGACATCAATGGATACGGTGATGGAGCAAGAAGGTTGAATTGAGTTAGATGACCGGCTGTGATCTAATTGAATGGGAGAGCAAGCTCAATGGGCTGCATGACCTACCCTTGTCCAATGTTCCCACGCCTTATTTCATATTGATATATTACAAAATGTTCAATTAATTTAATTGTTCAATGTTAAAATATTAATTAATTTAAACTGGGTTTTTAGAACTCAGAGACATATCACTTCTCCAAAGTTACTGAGGTGTACAAACCTATGGCAGTCAGTATGACTGCAGCTTCTTCAGAATAGGTTCCGCTATTAACTAAACATCTGTATTCCCCTCTATCAACAACTGTTGTGTTCTTTATTCGAAGAGAAATAGCTCCTTTGGTCAGTTCATTTTTCAACAATTCTGTCCTTCCTCTGTAATTCCTGTGCTGAGCAGCAGCATCATCTTCCCCATGTCTGTACACATGAACTGGTGAATCTAGATCTGATTTAAACCACTGCACCAACATGTTGCTGGCAGATATTGCTGGCACAAGGTGGCATTCCAACAGAGCATCTTCACCCACTGTGGCTTCAATAGGTTCACTGGGTCCAATGATAAGGAATTCACCTGGTTAACAGCAACAATAAAACATAAAATGCAGTATTTATGTAATCCACAGAACAAAATTACATTGAAAACAGCTGATTTTCTAAAATATAAACTGCCCGACAATATACATTTCCTCCAGAACCGCATTGTAAATGAACTTGAATTCAGCAATTTTTTGATTCTGATTTGGAAGCATCAAGTAGTAGTTAATTTGGAAGATTTGAAATATTTGAATCATAATTTTTGACTTCTATATTTACATGTCAATAGTCCACATAAAGTCCGATGTTGTAATCCCTGGAAAGACTAATAACCTTAAAAAAAGTTCACAAATTACTTCAACAGGAGGAACAAACGGACAGGATTTTACATTTTAACTCATTACTGTAGCAATCAGGGTTAAAACTTATATAAATAAAATCATATGAAACAGGAGCTGGAGTGGGCCATTCGGTCTCTCACATGTTTCACCAGATCATGGAATATATTCTCCCTCCATCCCATTTTCCCACAATACTACCATATCCCATGATTCCTTTATCTAAATATCGATCGATCTCTGACACGAATGTACTCAATAACTGAACCTTCGCAGCTCCTTGTGTCGGATTGAATTATTTTTCAATCATAATTAACGTTGACTTAATTTCGCAAGTGAATGAAATTATATGCTGTTTAATTGTTGTTCGTGATTAAACAGTTTCTCCAGGCAACTGATCATACAGCTTGAAGTAAGGTTCAGGCTTTAAGGCACAGGAGCTGAAATAGGCCATTCAGCTTATCAAGTCTGTCCCACCATTCACTGAGGTCAGGGCTGATCTGACACCCTGCAGCAAATAATCAGGAAAGCTCATCGAATATTACAGTTTATTGCGAAGGGAGCTGAATGCATGATCAGGGAAGTCACGCTTCAGTTACACAGGCCATTGGTGAATCCATATCAGAAATATCGTGTACAATACTGGTCATCATATTTACACGAGGATATTAATACATCGGAAGCAGTTAAGAGAAAGATTATGAGATTAATACTGGAATGAGCAGATTGCTTTATGAGGAAATGCTAGACAGCCCAGAGTTTTTATCTTTTACCCATTGCTACAATGTCCTTTTTAAATGAATAAGACATTTTCATAACTTTACTGACACATACTTAATTTGAAAATTAATTTTCACAGCAGGTTTACAAAAACATATTGATTGTTTGAGGTTACTGAGCTTTTCCTGGACGATGTCAGTTTCAGGAGCTTCAGTGAAATCACTGAAGATGGCAATACTTTATCTACAGGCAAGTCATTCAGTAACAAGAAACCCACACTTTCGACCAGCAAATCAGGATTGATGCCCACAATAACATCACTGGTGACTCGGTCACACTTTGAATTAACCCTGGACAGAGGATCAAATAAAGCATTTCCTTCATTATCAATACTACTTTACTCAGGAAACTTTCTGGAGACAAATTCAGGTCACTTTCCAACATCAGTGACAGCTGCTCCTGCATCTCTTAGGATGACAATTAACTTCCTGCCTCACTAAACTTTACGTTTCAACAGAAAATAGATCGTAGATTTATTGCACCCTGGTTTTGTAGAAAATTCAAACACAGGATTTATTGCCCTCCCTAATTGCCCAGAGACAATGAAGTGTTTGTTGGTTCAGGTGTAGTGTCACAATGTAGAATCATAGAATTGCTGCAGTGTAGCTCGGGGCCATTTGGTCCAAAGATCATCCCACCCAGACCTACATCCTCCTTCTCTGTTACCCCTTCTTTCCCATGGTGAGCCTGCACATCCCTGGACACTACAGGGCAATTTAGCCAATCTACCTAACCTGCACATCTTTGGGCTGTAGGAGGAAACCACAGTATCTGGAGGAAGCCCACGCAGACACAGGGAGAACATGCAGAACTCCACCCAGTCACCTGAAGGTGACCAGGACGAGGTTCCCTGTCTGTCTCTCTCACTCATGCTCTGCTCCTGACACACAAAGGTAAATGATGTGTTATTAACTTTGCCACTTGGAATGTTTTAATGGTCATCATTCTGAATTACATTTATAAATTGTAAGTTTGTCTACCACATGGAAACAAACCCTTTGGCCCAACTTTTGCCGTCCAGTTTTCACAAATAAACTTGTCCCGTTTGCCTGTGTTTGGTCCATATCCCTCCATACCTATCCCATCCACGTACCTGTTTAAATGTTTTCCCTCCCACCCGGCTAAACTCTTTTACCCTCTTTTTCAGGCAGCAGATATAAAATGCACGTACAAACAGAGTCAAGAACAGCTTCTTCCCTGCTGTTATCAGACTTTTGAACAGACCTCTCAAATAATAATTCTGATTTCTCCTTCTGCACCTTCTCTGCAGCTGTAATACCGTATGCTACACTCTGTTCTGCTACCCTGATGCACTTCATATGGTACAATTGTCTGTATAGAACACAAAGCAACATTTTTCATTGTATCTCGGTACACGTCACAATAATAAATCAATTATGAACAGGGACAAATTATTTTCCTGTCAGATTGTCTGCTTCAACTGCCTTCTCAAGGTTTGGCTCAATTACATTGAAGTTCACTTTTAAAACTCACATACTGATGACCACTGTGGCGAGGCAGACCGGACCTGAACTGCGAGGCCCAAATCCTAAATGGGCAACCTTCGATCAGGTAAGCCCAATGGGGCTTTCAGGACAGGTCAGGCACAAAACATCCGCACAGACAAAGGCAAGAAAGGACAGACTGGAATTGCGCTTGATAATGAGGCTGGTTTGTGTATTGGAGGATGGTGAGCAAACTCGCTGGTGCCCCAAGGTCTTACCATGGCCACGAAATGGAGAGGTGGGATGCGCCCTCGACAGGTCAGTGGATGGACATCGAGGGTGGCACCAGTGTTTTTGAATCATGGCATCACGGACCCATTGGACGCCGTGGCCTTGACTTGGAAGATTGATGAGCTGAGGAGCAGAGAACAATCTGGAAGGATGCAGCAGAGAGTGATAAGGAGAGATACCTGGCAGCTATCCCCTCAGAGTAGACTCCACCTGGCCCTGCAGTGGAGCTCCAACCACCCAGAGAGAGAAAAAGAGAGAGAGAGAGGGAGAAGACAACCACTTGCAAGACCAGCCTTCCCCAGGTTTATCAGAGCTGACCGCGCAGTCTGGACAAGCTTACCTGCTCAGGTAGTACCTGCTCTGAGTCTCGAAGCCAGTGGTAGTTTAGATAAGGATAGTGACGCAAACTTAACACTGCAATTCGTTTGGTAATTAATGTAAGAATCAGTCATTTTATGATGAAAGATAAAGGTTTTTGATAATATTCAGCCAGACAGGCCCCTTTGTGTCTTAAGTGTATTTTGTGAATAAAATTGCATTGAATTCCAAGTCAACTCAGACCCTTTCTTTCATCTCACAAGTCCTGTACCCGAATAAAATGAGTTTATGTAGAAACGGAAACATCCAAAGCATGGACAACGCCACCTTTGATGAGAACTACAGTGTAAGTGAATCATCAGAAAGAAAAAATAACTTCAATGTACACAGTGTTCATGACAACAAAGTCGAAACCTTTCCTCCAGCATTGCGAGCTGATTAACATTAAACTTAATCGCTGTAAACTCTCCATTATTGCAAAAAACAAATTGTATATGAATATAGATAAAGGTGAATCATTTACAGTTTCCACAAAAAAGGACCAGAATTTTGAATTGGAATTCTCAAATCTCCTTCGTAAAAAATATTCAGAGTATGATTTAACAAAAATGTCAACTAACTCATAGAATCACTGTAAATCAGTGACACAGATGTTCTTCCCTATCTTATAGAAATCCTGCTGTTGGTAAAATAAAAGTAAATGGGCTGTCAGAATCAGTGGAAGTACCAACACTGGAGGGCTCCTGGGAATTTCACTGAAACAGGTTACAATGATCCTTACCATTCACCGAGTCCTCAATCACAAGCAGTAACAGCACAATGTGGGGAAGACCTTCCATCCTGCGATCTCAGCAGACGGATTGCCTGAGAGGGAGAGAAGTGATAGTCTAATTATTTGTCACCAATCTCATGTTACACAGGACAGTGCAGGCATACCATTGTTAAACAGGCTCTGCAACACTTATACCAAGTTTTTTGGTGTAATATAGACTCTCTGGGCCTGAGGTTCCTGAACTCTGCTTGTGTTACATTCCACAAACATTGTCATGTTAATATCTTTTTCCCATTGTAATTTGTTTTTTACTTCTGCAGATTAATCTTGAATTAAGGACTAAATGTTTGATCTGAATGTTTTTCCACTGGGCTGTCATTGTTGCCCTCATGACTTGGTCCCCAACAGGAACTGAGCTCCTGATGGATGGTATGCTGTGCACAGTGCCTTTAGAATATGCAGTGGCCATGCTGATGGATAGATGCACACTATCTCCGATATCCGGACTGGCAATCCTCCACTAGTCCTTCTCCATCTTTGAAGATCTCAGGTAAAGGGTTGACAGGGGGGTGTGGGATTCCAAGAGCAGACCCACTGTTCTGTTGTGGTTGGGTTGAATCTAGGAATTTTGTAACAACACACTTCCTAACTCCCTTAACAAGGCCACCATAAGGTGTGTGATGGAATACTCCGCACTTGCCTGGAAGAGTGCAGCTCCTATAACACTCAAGAAGCCTGATACCATCCAGGACAAACGGCCCACTTGATTAGCACCACAAATACCACTTTCAATATTTATTTGCTTTATGATCAATGCACTGACAGCGGTATATACCGCCTACAAGACAGAATGCAACAACTGTACAAGGCTCCTTCAAAATCATCTTCCAAACCCACTATCTCTGTCTGGAATAACAGGGCTGCGCCTGCAAGATGTGTGTAGATGGCCCAACTAGAAAAGGGCAAAACATGGCCTCATTTTGGGAATTAAGCGAGGACAAGTGATTGAGACGTTAGTAGGAGAGCACTTAGGGACACATAACCACAATTCTGTTAGTCTTAGGATAGTTAAGGAAAAGGATAGGCCTGGCCCACAAGTCAAAGTTCTAAATTGGGGAAAAGGGCCAATTTTGATGGTAATAGACAGGAGCTTTCAAAAGTTGATTGGGGATAGCTGTTCACAGGTAAAAGGACTTCTGGCAAGTGGGAAACTTTCAAAAGTGAGATAACTAGAGTTCTGGGCCAGCACGTTCCTCTAAGTGTGAAGGGCAAGGCTGGTCGGAATAGGGAACACTGGATGACTAAAGATATTGAGGGTCTGGGTAAGTAAAAGGAGGTATATGTCAGGTACAGACAGCAGGGATCGAGTGAATCCCTCGAGGAGTATAGGAGGTGTCAGTGTACACTTTAGAGGAAAATCAGGAGGGCAAAAGGGGCATGAGGTAGCTTTCGCAAATAGGAGAATCCAAAGAGATTCTACAAATATATTAAGGACAAAAAATAAGGAATGAGGGAGATATTACGGCTTAAAGATTAATGAGGCTATCTATGGGTGGAATCACAGGAGATGGGTGAGATACTAAATGAATATTTTGCATCAGTATTTACTGTTGAGAAAGACACTGAAGCTACAGAACTCGGGGGAAATAAATAGTGATGTCTTGAAAAGTGTCCATATTACAGAAGTGGAGGTCTTAAAACGCACAAAGGTCAATAAATTCCCAGGACTTGATCAAGTGCAGCATGGGCCATTGTGGGAAGGGAGAAAAAAAATTGGGGGGGCCCCTGGCAGAGATATCTGTATCATCAACAGCCATGGGCGAGATGGTATAAGACAGGTGCGTGGCTAATGTGGTGCCGTTACTTAAGAAAGGCTGCAAGGAAAAGTCAGGGAACTATAGGTCAGTGAGCCTGAAGTCAGTAGTGGTAAGTTGCATGATGCCAGGATCTACATACATTTGCAAAGCCAAGGACTGGTAATGGATAGTCAGCATGGCATCATGCAGGGGAAATTGTGAGAGGTAACCAAGAAGATAAATGAAGACAGCAGTAGATGTTATCCTCATGAACTTTAGCAAGGCCTTCAACAAGGTTCTGCATGATAGACTGGTTAATAGGGTCAGATCGCATGGGATCCAGAGAGAGCTAGCCACTTGAATACAAAACTAGCTTGAAGGTAGGAGACAGAGGGTAGCGGTAGAGGGTTACTGTTCAGACTAGAGGCCTGTGACCAATGGTGTGCTGCAAGGATCAATGCTGGATCCATTGTCGTTTGTCATTTATATATATACAATTTGGATGTGAATATGCAAGGCGTGGTTAGTAAGTTTGCAGATGACACCAAATTTGGTGGTATAGTGGGCAGCGAAGTAGTTAATGTATGAACACAATGGAATCTCGATCAACTGGGACAGTGGGCTGAGAAATGACAAATGGAATTTAATTCTGACAAATGTGAGGTGTTGTATTCTGGTCAGACAAACCAGAGCAGAAGTTACACAGTTAATGGTAGGGCCCTGAGGAGTGTTGTCGAACAGAGAGACCTAGGGGTTTAGGTATATCCTTGAAAATGGCATCACAGGTAGACTGGGTGGTGAAGGTGATGTTTGGGATACTTGCCTTCATCGGCCGGAGCACTGACGTAACTTTACAGGTGTACAAGACAGTGCTAAGGCCATATTTTAGGTACTGTGTTAAAATCTGGTCACCCTCGTATGGAAAGAATGCTGCTAAATGGGAAAGGGTGCAAAAAAGACTGACAAGTCTATTACTCAGACTGGAAGGTTTGAGTGATAAGGAGGGGCCGGATAGGATGGGACATTTTTCCCTGGAGTGCAGGAGGCTGAGGGGTGACCATATGGAGGTTCAGAAAAACATGAGGGGCAATGTACAGGGTGAATACCCAAGGTCTTTCCTCCAAGGTGGAGTGTTTGAAACCAGAAGGCATATGTATAAAATGAGAGAAGAAAGATTTAAAAGGGACCTGAGGGATAGCTTTTTCACACAGATGTAGAGCATAAATGCAACGAGAGGAGGTGGTAGGGGCGGACACAATTATACCATTTAAGAGACATTTGGAGAAGAAAGATTCAGACAGATATGGGACAAATAGGCAAATGGGACTCGTTCAGTTTAGGAAACCTGGTCAGCATGGACATACAGGGCTGAAGGGTCTGTTTCTGTGTTGTATAACTCTAAGTTGTCTCAAAGAAAGGAGTGTGCAGCAGGTCAGTATCACTGTGAAACAGACTGGGAAGTGGCATTTACGAGTGAGGGCCAGGATTCAATTAAAATCCAAAGGAAGGAGTCCTTTTGTTGTGTAGTTGTTGGGTCCCTACCCCAGGACCTGGAGGCTCAGGTTCAAGACCCATCTGTTCATGAGCTGTAATAACATCTCTGAAAAGCTTGATTCGAAATATAGGTGGTTCTACACAATTATTTGAGCAACTGTAATCAAATGGATGAGGTGGTTGTGTTGCAGTGATCATATCTGTGTCTTGAGCCCAGAGATCCAAGTTCAAATCCCACTGTTGTAGAGATGTGTCATAACATCTCTGAATAGGCTGATTCAAAAGCAAAATGCAGCTCAGCTCAGCTAGCTTTAGGGTTCATGTGGCACAGTGACCTTTTGTTTCAACCAGGAGACCTGGGTTCAAGTCCCACCTGCTCTGAACATGTGCAATTATACCTTTGAACATGTTGGTTAAAAAATGGTTCAAGGCCATTTTCTCAGACTGTCAGCATTTTTAAAAAATCAAAATGGAGGGTGCCTCCAATGATGCAATGGTAGTGTCCCACCCTTTGGACTGAGAGGCCTGTGCTCATGTCCCACCTATTCCAGAGGCACTGCAAGCGTCCCTTGGGGTCCCAATCACAAATCTGTTTTCCATTTTGGAAACTGATGGGATACTGGTTCCTCAAGGGAGTGCAGACAGAATCAAGCTTCTGGCACCACAAGTAGCCTGACTGTGTGGGAGGGGAGAAAGCAGAAAGTGGGAGAAGTTTTGATACAGAATTTATTAGTTAGGGGAACAGACAGGCATTTCTGAAATCTCCAGGATGTGTCTCCAGGATAGAATGTTGTCTCCCTGGTGACAGGGTCAGGATGTCACTGAACTGCTGTTGGACATCCTGAACAGGGAGGGTGATACTTCGGAGGTTGTGGTACACATTGGTACCAATGGTTGTTGGTAGAATGATAGATGACAATTAGGGAGCAAAGCTGTAGATTAAAGAGTAGCGCCTCAAAGTTTGTAATCTCTGGATTACTCCCAGTGCCACATGCCAGCAAATGTGGAAAGAGGAAATTTCACCAGATAACTGCGTGGTTCAAGAGTTGGTGCAGGAATGGAAAGGGTTTCAATTCCTGGATCACTCTGGGACCATTTCTGGGGAAGTTAGGACCTGCACAAGTAGGACACTCTGAACCCAAACCAGAATGGAGCCATCACGAGTAAGGGTGGGTAACAGTGCATTTGGGAGGAATTTAAAGTAGATCAGCAGGGGCAGGGGACACAGAGAGTCAGTACAATAGGGACATGGCTTACTGTAGTAAATGAACAAACACCAAGGGAATTCAACAATGTTGAGTTGCAAGGGAGTAAGGTGAGGCTGCATGGTATCTACTTTAACGCTAGGAGCATTACAGGGAAAACAGATGAGTTAAATGTGTCGATTGACATGTAGAATTGTAACATTGTTGCCATCCCAGAGATGCGGTTGAGAGACCGGCAGGTCAGAAAACTCAACATTATAGGACATAGGATCTTCAGGTGACGGGGAGGGGACAGAATCGAGGAGATAGTGTTGAATTATTAATAAAGGAGTCAATTACTACAGTAAGGAGGGACAATAGAGTAATACAGCATGGAAACAGACCCTTTGATCCAACCAGTTCATGCCTACCATGTTCCCAAAATAAGTTCCACCTGTCTGCATTTGGCCCTTATCCCTCCAAATCTTTCCTGTTAATGTACTTATCCCAATGTCTTTTAAATGTTGTAACTGAATCTGCATCCACCACTTTCTGGGCAGCTCATTTGAACATGAACCACTCTCTGCGTAAAATAGTTGCCCCTTACGTCTTCTTTAAATCTTTCTCCTCTCACCCTAAAAATATGCTCCCCAGCTCTGAACTACCCCACCCTAGGGAAAAGACCATGTCACACACATTATCTATGCCTGTCACAGTTTTATAAACATCAATAAGGTCACTGCTAAACCTCCTACGTTCCAGTGAAAAATGTCTGTGCCTTTCCAATCTATTTTTTATAAATCAAATGCACCATTCCCAGCAACATCCTGGTAAATCTTTTCTGAACCCTCTCTAGTTTAATAATATTCTTCCTACAACAGGGTGTCCGCGAAAGCGGAGTCACAGGTTGGTCAGATAGTGAAGAAGGTATTTGGTATGATCACCTTTATTGGTCAGTGCATTGAGTATAGGAGCTGGGAAGTCATGTTGCAGCTGTACAGGACATTGATTAGGCCACTTTTGGAATACTATGTGCAATCCTGGTCTCGCTGCTGTTGGAAGGATTTTGTGAAACTTGAAAGGATTCAGAAAAGATTTACGAGGATGTTACCAAGGTTGGAGGGTTTGAGCTACAGGGACAGGCTGAACAGGCTGGGACGATTTTCCCTGGAGCGTCAGAGGCGAAGGGTGACCTTATAAAAGTTTACAAAATCATAAGGGGCTTGGATAGAGTAAATAGACAAAGACTTTTCTCCAGGGTGGAGGAGTCCAAAACTAGAGGGCATAGGTTTAAGGCAAGAGGGGAAAGATTGAAAAGGGATTTTAGGGGCAATTGTTTCACACAGCGGGTGGTGCGTGTATGGAATGAGCTGCCAGAGGAAGTGGTGGAGGCTTGTGCAATTACAACATTTAAAATGCATCTGGATGGGCATATGAATAGGAAGGGTTTAGAGGGATTATGGTCCAAATGCTGGCAAGTGGACTAGATTTATGTAGGATATCTGGTCGACATGGACGAGTAGGAGTGAAGGGTCTGCTTCCATGTTGTACATCCCGATGACTCTATGACTCTATGACCAGAACTGGACACAGCCCTCCAGAAGAGGGCAACATCCTATACAATGTCAACATGACGTCCAATATCTTGTAGTCAAAGGGCTGAGCAATGAAGGCAAGTGTGCTAAATGGGCTCTTAACCACGCTGTGACACAGATTTCAAAGAATTTTGTATCTGAACCCTGAAGTCTCTCTGTTCTACAACACTACCCAGAGCCGTACCATTAATTATATAAGTCATGCCCTTTTTTGTTTCACCAAAATGCAATATCTCACATTTGTCCAAATTAAACTCCATCTGCCAATCCTCAGCTCTGACCCAATTGGTCAAGATTTTTTTCTGGTCTTAGATAACCTTCTTCACTGTCCACAATCCCACTCATCCTGATGTCATCTTCAAACTTATTAATCACATCTCCTATATTGTCATCCAAATCATTTACATAAATGACAAGCAAAAGTGAACCCAGTACCTGTGGGACACCAATGGTCACAGTACAAAAAACAATCCCAACTCAACCAAACTCTGTCTCCAAAGTAAAGCCAACTTTGTATCCAATTGGCATGCTCACCCTGAATACCATGTGATCTAACTTTACTCAGAGTCAACCGTGTGGAACCTCGTCAGAGGCTTTACTAAGGCATCTACCACTCTGCCCTCATCTTTTCTTTGGTACTTTGTTAAAAAAACTCAGTCAAGTTTGTGAGACACAATTTCCCTCCCATGAAACCGTGCTGACTATCCCTAATCAATCCTTGCCTTTCCAAATGCACGTAAATCCTATCTTTCAGAATCACCTCCAACAACTTTCCCGGCACTGAAGTCGGACTCCGAGCTCTATGATTCTCCTTACAGCCTTTCTTAAAGGCACAACAATAGCCACCTTCCAGTCCTCCAGCACCTCACCCATGGTCATAGATGATGCAAGGTGATTCTGCTCGGGGGCCTGCAATTTCTTCCCTAATTTCCCACAACCTCTTGGATAATACTTGATCAGGTCCCGGGGACTTATCCACCTTTATGTTTTCTAAGACTTCCAGCATTTCCTCTTCCAATGAGGCTTTGTGTGTAGAGCTGAGGAATAAAAAGGCAGCAGTCACGTTGCTGGGAGTGTATTATCGGCCCCCAAACAGTCGAGAGGCAATAGGCGATCGGATCTGTCGACAACTCAATGAAGTGCATAAAAATAATAATAACATAATTAAACGAGGGGATTTTAACTTTCTCAACATTAATTGGAAAGATCATATTGTAAAGGGTGTAGAGGGGACAGAATTCCTGCAGAGTATAAACTCAACATGTTGTAGGAATAACAAGCCCAGAGAACCCTGAATATTCAGGAATACTCAGGATGGATAAGAAGAAAAAGAAAGGTTTTAGCAGATACAAAGGGAGCAACTCAATGAGAATTCTGAGATATTCTACAAATATATCAAACGGAAAAGGATAACCAGGAAAAGAGCAGAGCCCAGGGACCAGAGGGGCAATCTGTGCAAGGAACCAGAGGTTGTGGTTGGGTTTTAAATGAGTACTTCACTTCTGTCTTCACTTTGGAGAAAAAGACTGTATGTATAGAATGTGGAAACATGGACTGTGAGGTTCTTCAGCAATTTGACAAAGGGAGTGAGGAGTCAATGCAGGTTTTGGTGAGCTCAAACGTGGACAAAATTCCAGGTCAGGCTGAGGTGAAGGTCTTGTGGTATTAACACTGGAATGTTAATCCAGAGATCCAGGTCATGTTCTGGGGACTTGGGTTCGAATTCTACCCTGGTAGATGATGGGTTTTGAAGTTAATGAAAATCTGGAATTAAAAGTTTAAAAATGACCATGAAGCCATTGTTGATTGTCAGAAAATCCCATCCGATTCACTAATGTCCTTTAGGGAAGGAAACTGTCATCATTACCTGGTCTGGCCCACATGTGAATCCAGACCAACAGCAATGTGATTGACTCATAACTGCCCCCAGGGCAATAAATCAATGCTGGCACAGCCAGTGCCATCCACATCCTGTGACTGAATTACAAGAAAAGTTGTCTCCCAGGCTGCTGTGTGAAGTGAGAGAGATAATAACAGGGGCCCTGACACACATTTTTAATTCCTCTCTGGCGACAGGGGAGATGCCAGAGGACTGGAGGACAGCTGATGCATTTCCACTTTCCAAGAAGGGTGGTAGCAATAAACCGGGGAATCACAGACCAGTGAGTCATGCATCAGTGGTAGGGAAACTATTGGAGATAATTCTGAAGGACAGAATTAATCTCCATTTGGACAGGCAAGGTTTGATCAGGAATAGTCAGCATAGCTTTGTCAGAGGGAGGACATGCTGAACAAATTTGACTGAATTTTTTGAGGAGATGACCAAATGTTTGGATGAGGGTAAGGCAGTGATGTGGTTTATATGGATTTCAGCAAAGCCTTTGACAGGATCTCACATGGGAGACTGATAAAGAATGTAAAAGTACTTTGGATTCAAGGTAATTTGGTAAAATAGATCCAAAATTGTCGAAGTGGTAGGAGACAGAGGATGGGGTGGAAGGCTGTTTGTGTGACTGGAGTCCAGTGTCCAGTGACATACCACAGGGATCAGCGCTTTGTCCCTTACTGTTTGTAATTTATATAAATAATCTAGATGAGAATGTGAAAGGAATATTCAGTAAATTTCCAGATAACACGAAGATTGTTGGGTGGTTAATAGTGAGGAGGGAGCTTTAGGTGACAAGACCTTATATATAGGTTGGTTAGATCGGCACATCAGTGGTACATGGAAATTAATCCTGAAAACTGTGACATGATGCTCTTTAGAAGATGTAACAAGACAATGGAGTCCCGTTGAATCGCAGATCACAGGAAGCTCAGAGGAACAGAGAGATTGCCTACTGATTGCCTACTGGTCCCTGAAGATGGCAGGACAGGTTAATTGGATGGTTCAGAAGGCATATGGGCACTTGCCTTTATGAATCATGGCATAGATTATAAGAGCAGCGGTGTTATGTTGGAGTTGTACAGGACTTCAGTTAGGCCACCACTGCAGTACAGTGTACAGTTCTGGTCACTGCGCTACAGAATGGATGCAATTGCACTTTAAGGGTGAAGAGAAGACTCACTTCAGGATGTTGCTGGGTTGGAGTAGTTTAGCTATGAAGAGAGATTGGATAGGCTCGGGTTGTTTTCTTTGTAGCAGAGAAGGCTGAAAGGGGGCCTGATTGAGGTGTGTAACATTATGGGGGGCATGGACAGAGGAGATGGGAAATGACTGTTTCCCTTAGTTGAAGGGTCAATATTAAAGGGACATAATTTTAAGGGGAAGAGCAGGAGGTTTAGAGGGAATCTGAGTGAAACATTTTTCACCCAGAGGATGTGGGAATCTGGAATGAGCTGCCTGAGAGGATTGGCAGAAAACCTCACAACCTTTAAAAATACATGGATGAGCACTTCCAATGTCTAACATTCCCGGCTTTGGGCCAAGTGCTGCAAAGTGAGATTAGTGTAGGTTGGTGATTTTTTTTTATTGGTGCAGCCTCAATGGGCTGAAGGGCCGATTCATTACTCTTGGCTCTAAGAGTGTAGCAGAAACAAAACCAGAATACATAGAAATGGTAGAAAGTCAATGTTTAGAGCTCTTCATCTGAAATGCATGCAGCATTTCAAACAAGATAGATGAATTGACTGTGTCAATGGAAATAAATGGATATGAGCTTGTGATCATAATGCTGTAAAATTTCAAATTTCGTTTGAAGGTCAGCAGCTCCGTTCTCAAACCAGTGTCCTCAACTTAAGTAAGGCCAATAATGGACTGGAAAAATCACAGAACCTTGCAGTGCAAAAGAGGCCATTCCACCCATCGAGTCTGCACTGACCTAAACACAACCCACTACCCTGTTCTTGTAACTCCGCACATCTCATGGCTAATACACCTCGCCTGCAGATCCCTGGTCATGATAGTCAATTTAAATTGGCCAATCCTCTGAACATGCACATCTTTGGGCTGTGGTCCTTCCTGGTTACCTGCTGTACCTGTACACTAGCTTTCCATGTTTCATGCACAAGTACCCCCCAAGTCCTTTTTATGTTGCAGCTTTCTGCAGTTTTTCTCCATCTAAACAATACTCTGATCTTTTGTTATCCCTTCCAAAATGAACAACTTCACATTTTCCCACATTATACTGCATTTGACAGCTTTTTGCTCATTTGCTTAACTTACCAACATTTCTCTATAAACTGTTTACATCCCTCTCACAACTTGCCTTTCCATCTTTGTTCGTGTCATTTGCACACTTGGCTACAGTAAACTTGCTTCCTGCCTCCAAGTCATGAAGAACTGTTTGACACTGTTGTGATTCCAGCACTGAACCTTGTGGAATCCCACTGGTCACAGATCACCAACCTGATGAAGGGTCCCTTATCCCCACTGACTGCTTCCTGCTCATGGGCCAATTCTCTATTCATGCCAACATACTGCCTCCAGTTGCCACAGTCTTACCAGGCCATAGGGCAGCTTTCTCATCAGACAGAGATTACTGGTGGTGATTTAACTTGAAGGTATCCACACCTCAGGCAAGGGGAGAAGTTGAGAAGGAGAGTTTTTCCAGGGTAACCTCAGCCAGGGCAGGGATTGAACCCACATTGTCAGCATCACACTGTTTTACAAACCAAATGTCTAATGAACTGAGCTGAACCAAACTTAACCGCACGGTACCTTGTACAACACCTTCTGGAAGTCCAAACATAACACATCAATTGGTATCCCCTCTATCCACTCTGGTTGAGACTTCCTTGAAAATCTCCAAGGAATTAGTCAGGCACAATTTCCATTTCATGAAGCCATGCGGACTCTGTTTGATTAGATTATGATTTTCCAACTCTGCTGCTATTACTTCCTTAATCATTGATTCCATCATATTTCCAACAATAGATGTTTGGCTAATCTGGGTACGTTTAGCCTTTTTTTGAATATATTTTGCTTTTTCACTGGAATGAAGCCAGTACATGGAGCAATACATCCTAAGGAAAAGGTTGCATGAATGTGATTTGCAATGTCTTGAGTTCAGCAGATTGAAGATTGAGATATTTAGAATGATCAGGATTTTACAAACATACACACCAGGAAATCAGAATGCAGAAGTAGACATGATCTGACAACAATATAGAGTTGCCATTTCGGTCTGATATCTGGAGTTGTCTTTTTACAAAAAGGGCAGTGAAATTCTGGAACTCTTCCCAAAAGCTTTTAAAGGTTAAAATTAAAATGTCTAGGCTTAGTTTTGTATTGATCAATACGAATAAAAAAGGTGAGTAAGGAGTTGACATGTTGATCAGCAATGATCTAATAGAAGGGACAGATTTGAGTAGCTGATTGTTTTAAACTGGTGTTTGTGTGTTAAAAAAAAAATCATCCTTCACAGGCATGTTATTCTCAACATTTCATACTTTACATATTCCGAACTGAGCAAAGGCATGGCAGGTAGAGAAGAACAACAGTGTAAACACCTTGCAATAACAACAGAGAGTTTGTTTCTCCCCAGAGCAGAGAACCAAATGGGAGGTTGCCTCAAGTTCATATGTCATGTTGGATTTTAGAATTTAGACTCAAGTTTGACTGTCTGTTTCCAGGTTTACTGCAAGACCATTGACACATTTTCACATTTCAAACCAATAATCAAGATTGAACCATGCCCACCGTCCTGTTTGTCGGCTTCTGTGTTCCATAGCATAGCTTTTGTTTTTGATAAACTGGAACATAATGAGGAGTCCAAAGGTCTGGTAAAGATAAAAGAGAACTGAACAGTTTTTATAGGTATATTAACAGCAGACAGGTTATAAAAGAGGAGTGGTGGAGCTGGTAAGGGGTCAAAATAGAGACCTGTTGATGAAGGAAAAGATATGGTTCAGTTTCGAAATGAGTATTTTCTGTCATTGTTCATCAAGAAAGTGGTTTACTGACAGCAGATGAAAGAAAAGGTTCTGCAGTGTTGGATGAGAGAATATTAAATAAAATGGAGCAGTGGAAAAGTAATATATACAAAAGGAAAATTAACCCAGTCAAGAAGAGGTTCATTCCATGTTGTTTAGGGATGTAAAGTTCGAAATTGAGGAGTTGTTGGTCACAGTTTACTAATTGTAATTAGATATAAACCTGATGCCCGAGGACTGAACGTTCCACCCTGGTTTTTCCTTCACAACGGAACATGGGTGTCCCTGGTTGAGAAGCTGGCGGTGAACTGCCTTTTCGAGCTGCTGCAGTCCACTGCTGTAGTTAGCCCCACATGCCATTAGGGAGGGAATTCCAGGATATTGACCCAGCGACAGCGAAGGAACAGCGATATATTTCCAAGTCAGGATGGTGAGTGGCTCAGAGGGGAACTTGAAAGTGGTGATGTTCCCATTTGCCCTTTATCCTTATAGATAGTAGAGGTTGTGGGATTGGAAGGTGTTGTCTGAGGAAAATTGGTGCATTTCTGCAGAGTATCATGTAGATAGGGCACACACTGCTGTTACTGAGCATCGGTGGTGAAGGGACAGAACGCTTGTAAATATGGTCCCAATTAAATGAGTTACATTGTCCTGGATGGTGTCATGCCTCTTGAGTGTTGTTGGAGCTGCACCCATCCAGGCAAGTGTGGAATATTCCATCATATTCCTGAACTTTACCTCACAGATGATGGTCAGGTTTTAGGAAATCAGGCGAGTTATTTGCTGCAAAAACAAAGTTGCTGGAAAAGCTCAGCAGGTCTGGCAGCATCTGTGAAGGTGAAAACAGAGTTAACATTTCGGGTTCAGGTGATCCTTCCTCAGACTGATGGTGGCTGGGAAAACGTCAGTTTACATGCAGAAAATAGGGAGGTGGGTGGGGTAGGGAGTAATCGATAAGATACAGCCCAAAGAGAGAGAAAGACAGTTGGACAAAGGAGTTGCTAACGATCAGGCTGGGAGGGTGAATGTTTGTTAATGGGGACTGTTAGTGACTAACAACAGGGGGTGTGTAGTGGCAGACTTTGTGGTAACAAGGCCTGGTATGTGGCGTGAGGGGCTGGGACATGGGAGAGTTTAGGCCCTAAAATTATTGAACTCAATATTGAGTTCGGAGGGCTGTTGGGTCCCCAAGCAGAAAATGAGGTGTTGTTCCTCCAGCTTGTGTTGGGCTTCACTGGAACACTGTAGCAAGCCGGAGACAGAGATGTTGGCCGGAGAGCAGGGTGGTGCATTGAAGTGGCAGGCAACAGGTAGTTCAGGGTCTTTTTTGCGAGCAGAATGTAGATGTTCTGCGAAGTGGTCGCCAAGTCTATGCTTCGTTTCCCCAATGTAGAGGAGACCACATTGTGAGCAGCGAATGCAGTAGACCAGACTCTGGGAAGTGCAGGTGAAGTGTTGCTTCACCTGGAAGGTATGTTTGGGCCCTTGGATAGTGGGGAGGGAGGAGGTAAATGGGCAAGTGTTGCACCTTCGCCGGTTACAGGGGAAGGTGCCGTAGGGCTGCGGGGAGGTGTTGGGGTGAAGGAAGTGTGGACCAGGGTGTCCCGGAAGGAACGGACCCTGCGGAAGGCAGGCAAGGGAGGGGAGGGAAATATGTGCCTGGTGGCATCTTGCTGGAGGTGGCAGAAATGGCGTCTGATGATCTTCTAGATGTGGATGCTGGTGAGATGGTGGGTGAGGATAAGGGGAACCCTATCGCTGTTGTGGGAGGGAAGAGAAGGGGTGAGGGCAGAAGTGTGGGAGATGGGTCAGACCTGATTGAGGGCCCTGTCGACAACGGAGCTGGGGAATCCTCGGTTGAGGAAGAATGTGGACATTTCGGAGGCTCCCTTGTTGAAGTTGGCCTCATCTGAACATATATGACGGAGACGGAGGAACTGAGAAAATGGGATGGAGTCTTTACAGGAAGTGGGGTGTGAGGATGTATAGTCCAGGTAGCTGCGGAAGTCGGTGGGTTTGTAACGGATATTAGTGGCCAGTCTATCCCCAGAAATGGAAACAGAAATGTCAAGGAAGGGAAGGGGAGAGTCAGAGATAGACCAGGTGAAAGTGAGGGCAGGGTGGAAATTGGAGGCGAAATTGATGAAGTTTTCCAATTCTAGATGAGAGAGGGAAGCAGCACCGATGATATCATCGGTGTATCGGAGGAACAGTTGTGGGTGGGGGCCGGAATAGGACTGGAACAAGGAATGTTCCACATACCCCACGAAGAGACTGGCATAACTAGGGCCCATGCGGGTACCCATGGCAACCCCTCTTACCTGAAGAAAACGAGAGGAGTTGAAAGAGAAGTTGTTGAGGGTGAGGACAGCTCAGCCAAGTGGAGGAGGGTGGTGATGGGTGGGGATGGTTCAGATCTTGCTCCAGGAAGAAGTGGAGAGCCCTAAGACCCTCCTGGTGGGGAATGGATGTGTAAAGGGATTGCACATCCATGGAAAAGAGGAGGTGGCTTGAAGCTTTGAAACTGGCGTAAGGTGTCAGATGAATCATGGATGTATGTGGGTAGGGATTGGACTCGGGGGAAAAGACTGAGTCAAGGTAGGAAGAGATGAGTTCTGCGGGGCATGAGCAGGCTGAAACAATGAGTTATTTGCTGCAGTATTCCAAGCCTCTGACCTGTTCTTGTAGACACTGTGTTTAAATGGTGAGTCCAGTTCAATTTCTGTGTCAATGGTAATCTCCCAGGATGTTAATAGTGGGGCATCCAGTGATGGTAATACCACTGAATGTCAGCAAACAATGAGTAGATTATCTCTTATTGGAGATGGTCATTGCTTGGCATTTTCCTGGCATGAATGTTACTTTCCAATTATCAGCCCTTGCCTGGGTATTGTCCAAATCTTGTTACATTTGGACATGGACTGCTTCAGTGTCTGAGGAGTCACGATTCGTGCTGAACATTGTGCGATCGTTGGCGAACATCCCCACTACTGACATTATGATGGTGAGAAGGTCATTGATGAAGCAGTTGAAGATGTTTGGGCTGAGGACATTGCTCTGAGGAACTCCTGCAGAGATGTCCTGGAGCTGAGGTGACTGGCCTCCACCAACCATAGCCATCTTCCTCCGTGTCAGGTATGACTCCAATCACCGGAGAGATTTCCCCTGATACCCATTGATTCCAGTTTTGCTCGGGCTCCTTGATGCCACACTCGGTCAAATGCAGCTTTGATGTCAAGGGCTGTCACTCTCACATCACCTCTGGAATTCAGCTCTTTTGTCCATGTTTGAACCAAGGCTGTAATGAGGTCAGGAGCTGAGTGACCCTGGTGGAACCCAAACTGGGCGTCACTGAGCAGGTTATTGCTGAGCAGGGGCAGCTTGATAGCACTGTTGATGACACGTTCCATCACTTTGCTGACGATCGAGAGGAGACTGATGGGGCGGTAATTGACCGGGTTGGATTTGTTCTGCGTTTTTGTGGACAGATATACCTGGACAATTTTCCACATATTCGGTTGGATGCCAGTGTTGTAACAGGACTGGAACAATCTGTGTTACAAGGTATTGAACTAGACATCAAGTCCTGCCATTCCTAGAATTATCATCAAATTCAATATTGTGTAAAAGTGCACAAAACTCTCCTGTTTGTCTGTCTTTTAGACTCAGGTTGGCAAAAAGCATGGGCCAGGTTTGTGTAATTAACAGGAATTAGTATTTCTTACAAACAAATAGATTCTAGCGACAGCCAAACAATTATGAACCTTTGAAATGTATATGTAAATTTTCTGGCTAAAACTCCAACCTCCATATAAAACTCCATCTCCACACACATTTAGACAGACAGCCATCAAAAAAACATGAGTGTTATGGCTGAAGGGTAAGCCTGGGAACACAGTTCAATGGTCCTGCTTCACAGGATTCACTGAGATGGTCCTTTCAGCTTGTCAGGGCATGCTGCTCCTTGATCCTGCTTCTCTGAAGACTTTCACTTGTTTGGAGAATGTGCAGCAGGGCTAGTTCATACTCATAAAGTCTCTGGCTGACTGGTTAAGAGCCACAGGTCACAGCAACCAGTGACAAGGAAACAAACCAGCTTTCTACAGGCTTCTGGTGGTTTTTACAACAGAGAAAAGAGACAGTTCCTGCTCTTGCAGAAATCCAATTGCTTCTGCCACATCATTCACACCACCCAAGCTGTTCAGCTATCCTGGTCATTGGCAGGCAGAAGGCCTTTGTCCTTGATAACTCACTCGTCCACAGACCAGTCAGCGACTTGTCAGCCAAAGCTCCATTCAGCCAAAACCATTGGCTCCAGTTCACCTACAAACTCAGCTTCTCGTTCTGCTTGAACATGTGGCTGTTTAAATCGTCCTTACAGTGAGTTCCACTTTCCCTGCTTTTTAAAAAGACAACAATCCTTCAAAAGTCCTTGGTTTTTAAAACAGCTTTTCCCCATTTAAATCCATGATCAAAAGTACAGAAAATCGGAAAGATATCTGGATGAAGAATTCATGGCCATTGTGCAGGCATGGCCTAATAAAGAGAGAGTGTCGATTTGTGAAGGTTCAACACAAGTGATATTTTTAGTGAGGTCACATGGAGATGGGTGGGGATAACTCACTTGATCTGTCTGTCCACTTTCAAACATCGACTTAAAAAATTAACAATGCTCTCCTCAGAAAATTTTAAAAAGTAATGGCTTCCAAGGTCTCCTCCAGGCCACAAACACTTCTGACGATGAACAAATATCACTGTTACTTCACTTTCTTTGGGTCAAATCCTTGGAATTCCCTCCCAAACAGCATTGTGGGTGTAACTGCTCCCCAAGGAGTGGTTCCAAGAAGGTAGCTCACCACTAACTCCTCCAGGGCAATTCGGGATGGGTAATAGGTCTGCTGGCCCAGACAGTGACACCCTACCCCCTACCATCCCTCCTACCCTGGTCAGCACACAGACAAATTGTTAAAGTAATGAGAGAGCAGCAGAGATACAATATTAGTAAGGGCTGGAACACATTTCAGTTACAGGAAGTAGAGATTTTACAGGCTGGAGCGAGGGCTTCCCAAATTTGAATGGCCAGTCCTATTCCTGTAATACATTAATGACATGGACTTAGACAAAACATGTAGGTGCAAAAAACCTGAAAGTGCAGTAAACGAGAGGAAAATAGCAACAGATCTCAAGAGATTATAAGCAGACTTGTTGAATGGCCACATGGCAGATGAAATTCAATGCAGACAATTTTGTGACAGTGTTGACTTGCATTGCTTCTGCCTGGTCACTCTGCACACAGGAATACACACATCTCTCGCATCTACATAAGATGCGTCTTATGGCTCTTACATTATTTCCTCAGTGCTAACTCACTTTGTGCTGACCCACTTGCATTGCTGACCAGCACAGAGGGAGAAGTAGGCACCTTATCACAGTGGGAAGCACTGAACTATCAAGGGGACTGACATGTTGCTGTATGGCACTGGGCTATGTCACACCTACAGCTTCCGCCAGCAGATCTGGAATGCAGAATTAGACGTAGCTACAAAAAGCAATTAGATAGGTAACAGGATAAAAATAAATTGCAGGGAAATGGGCAAAGAGCAGGGAGTGGAACTCAGTGAATTACTGTTGCAGAGAGCTGGTACAGACTGGAACAGCTGAACAGCCCTCACTTGTGCTGTAACCAGTCACTGAATCTCTGATGACCATTCACTTTCAGACAAAAAATTACTTTTTGTGCTGTGACCAAATCACTGTCTCAAAAGCAGCCCAATTCTTCAGCAGATAAACATAAAACACTGAGCGTGCTGGTTGCAAAACTGAAACTGCCTGCAAACACTGTTTTATTTCTTTATGGGATGTGGGTGTTGCTACCAATGTGAACATTTACTGCCCATCGCTGCCTGCCCTTGACAAAGTAGAACAAAACTGAGTGGCTTCGAGCAATTTCAGAGGCTCAGCATTAACCACATCGCTGTTGATAGAGTCATAGAGTCACAGAGATGTGCCACACGGAAACAGACCCTTTGGACCAGCTCATCCATGCCGGAAGGATATTCTAAATTAATCCAGTCCCGTTGGCCAGCATCTGACCCATATCCCTTTAAGTCCTTCCTATTCATATACCCATCCAGATGTCTTTTAAATGTTGGAATCGGACCAGACTCCACCACTTCCCCAGGCAGCTCATTCCATACCCGCTCCACCCTCTGCGTGAAAAATTTGCCCCTTAGGTCCCTTTCAATCTTCCCCCTCTCAACTGAAACTATGTCCTCCCATTTGGACTCCCCTACCCTGGGAAAAAGATCTTGGTTATTCAGCCTATCCACGCTTCTCGTGATTTTATAAACCTCTATAAGCTCACCTGTATAAGCTCCAGAAAGAAACAAAGCCCCAGCTTATTCAGCCTCTCCCTACAGCTCAAACCCTCCAACCCCAGCAACATCCTTGTAAATCTTTACTGAACCCTTTCAAGTTTAACACCATTTTTCCGATAGCAGGGAGATGAGAACTGAATGCAGTATTCCAAAACCAATCCGATCAATGTCCCGTACAGCCGCAACATTACAACCCAACTCCTGTACTCAATGCACTGACCAATGAAGGCATGGATACCAAACGCATTCATCATTAACCTGTCTACCTGCGACTCTTCTTTCAAGGAACTATGAATCTGCATTTCAAGGTCTCTTTGTTCAGCAATACTCCCCAGGATCCTACCTTAAGTGTATAAGTTCTGCTTTGATTAGCCTCCCCAAAATGCAGCACCTCACATTTATCAAAATTAAACTCCATCTGCCACTCCTTGGCCCAGCGGCCCATTTGATCAAGATCCTGTTGTACTCCAAGGTAACCTCCTTTGTGGTCCACAACACTTTCAATTTTGGTGTCATCCGCAAACTTACTAACCATACGTCCTATGTTCACATCCATAATTAATTTATATAAATGATGAAAAGCAGTGGACCCAGCATCGATACTTGTGGCACACCACTGGTCACAGGCCTTCAGGCTGAAAAACAACCCTCCACCATCTCCCTCTGTCTCCTATCTTCAAGCCAATTGTACATCCAAATGGCTAGCTGTCGCTGGATTCCATGTGATTGAACCTTGCTAACCAGCCTACCCTGTGGAACCTGTCGAACACCTTGCTGAAGTCCATACAGACAATGTCCATCGCTTTACCTTCATCAATCTTCTTTATCACTACACCAAAGAACTCAATCAAGTCAGTGAGACACAATTGCCTGTGCATCGAGCTATGTCGACTATCCCTAATCAGTCCTTGTTATTCCAAATACATGTAAGTCCTGTCCCTGAGATCTGGAGTGCGACCTAGTCAGAGACCAGGTAAAGAGAATGGGTTTCTTTCCTGAAAGGACCCTGGTGAACCAAGTGAGTTTTTATGAAAATCCAGAATTATCATGCTGACTGGGATTGATACCACCATTTTATTGTCAATTTATTGAGTTAAATCAATTTATATTTCCCTGTGCTCTATGGCTCAAAGATTGGTGGGAGTGGAATGGGATTCAGTTCATGGGCACTGGGATGAGTACTAGGGTAGGAGGGAGCAGTTCTGATAGGATAGGCTTCACTTGAACCGTGCTGTAACCAAAGTCTCAGTGAATTGAATAACAAGGGCTGTCGAGAGAGCTTTACATTGATTAGACAGGGGAAGGGTTTGGGAGAGGCAAAATGCAGGTTTCCAAAGCAATAGGAAATGGCAGCATTATGGGCCTCCTCTTTGGATAACAATACCCTGAGTGGGGCAGGAAGGGGCAGAATAGACAGACATAGAATAACAGCAGTAAACAGGGCCAAAGTGAGAAAAAACGGTAAAAGGGCAAAATTAATTCCTCTGGAATGCACGTAGTATTCAGAACAATTGAATTAACAGCACAAATACAGGATAATACCTATGATTTTATAGTCATTATGGAGATAATGGTTACATGGAGATCAAAGCTGGGAACTAAATGTTCAAGTGTATGTGACTTTTCAATAAGGTAAGCAGGAAGAAAAAGGTGGTGGGATAATAATGTTTTTCCAGGATGGAATAAGCACAAAGGCAAGAAATGACCTTGGATCAGAAGATGTAGAATCCATACGAGCAAGAAATAAACACAGGATGAAAACTCTGATGGGATTAATCTATAGATCCCATAGAAGTAGCTACATGGTAGGACAGAGAACATTAGGAGGTAATGAGCACATGTAAAAAAATACATTAATCATGGGACTTTAATCATCCTTAGAATGTGATGTGAGATTGGCAGAGATAGTCATAAAAAAGGATCCAGTCAATTTCCTCAAGCAATATGTTATGGATCCAACCAGGCATCAGGACTTTATTTAAGATCTGGTGATATGTAATGAGGCAGGTTGAATAAATGATGGCAGAGTAAAATATCCCCAAGGAAACAGTGACCATAATATCATAAAATGTAGCATTCTGTTTGACAAGGAGAAAGTTGGGTTGGAATCAGAAGTATTAAGCTTAAATAAGGATGATTACAAAGGAATGAAGGCAGAGTTGACGACAGTGGACTGGGAAAGGAGTTTAGGACAATTGAGGAAAAGTGGTAGGCAGTGAAGAAAATAGTTCATGGGTCCAGCAAAGATATATCTCAATGAGAAATTGACTGATCATTGACTTCAGGAAGAAAAGAGGAGAACATGCCCCAATCTGCAGCAACGGAGCTGAGGTTAAGAGGGTGGAAAGCATCAAGTTCCTAGGAGTGGCTCAGTGGTTAGCACTGCTGCCTCACAGTGCTAGGGACCCGGGTTCAATTCCACCCTTGGGTGACTGTCTGTGTGGAGTTTGCACATTCTCCCTGTGTCTGCATGGGTTTCCTCTGGGTGCTCTGGTTCCCTCCCACAGTCCAAAGATGTGCAGGTTAAGGGGATTGGCCATGTTAAATTGCTTGCAGTGTTCAGGGATGTGTAGATTATGTGGCTTATAGGGGGATGGCTCTGGGTTGGATGCTCTGAGGGTCAGTGTGGACTTGTCGGGCTAAAGGGCCTTTTTCCACACTGTAGGGATTCTATGAACTGACAGTCAAGAAGGCACAACACTGCCTCTCCTTCCTCAGGCAGCTCAGGAAATTTGGCACTTACCAACTTCTACAGATGCACCATTGAAAGCATACTGTCCGGGTGCATAACAGCTTGGTACGGCAACTGCTCTGGCCAGGACCGTAAGAAACAACAGAATTTTATGTGCACAGCCCAGACCATCACAGAAGCCGACCTTCCATCCATGGACTCCATTTACATGGCTCGCTGCCACAGAGCGAACATCATCAAAGATCCATCACATCCTGGTAATGATCTCCTACAACCTCTTCCATCAGGCAGAAGAAATAGAAACTTGAAAACACGGACAAACAAGTTCAGGACAGCTACTTCCTGTCTGTTATTACACTGAGTGGACTTTCTAACTTCAAATAATGTTGATCTTGCCTCGCACACGCCCTGTGCAAGGTAACCTGTGGGCCTCTGTCTAAGGCTTTTATTGTCACCCTTTGATTTACATGTCCTTGCTTACCATGATCGACGTGGACTGCTCATAAACGAATCTTTTCATGGTCCGTAGGTACACGTGACAATTAATCAATCAGAAAGGATTCGAGGAAAGAGAAATTAAAGATCAAATCAAAGAAAAAACATACAATGCAGCGAATATTCGGCCAGATGATTGGAAAAGTTTTCAAGTCCAACCAACAATGGTTGATAAAAAAATAAAGAGAGACAAAATAAACTTTCAGGGTCACATTGTAAGTCGTACCATGACGACCAGCAAAAGCTTCTCTAAATATATAAAACAGAGGGGAGAGGCCAAAGCAAACATACGGCCCTGAGAGAATGAGGGTGGGGACAAAAATTGGGGAACGAGGAAACAGCAGACAAGCTGAAGAAAAAACGCATTCAATGTGAAAGTTAGTAAAAGGACACTTTTTAAAGACCCGACTTAAACAAAGCAGCAAACTGTAATCAATGTGGATGAAGAAATGCTGAACATTAACTTTCTGCTTTAAAGGTCTGTTCCCCGAGATGAAAACACGGAATTATTCAAAGGGCTCGATTCTTTATCTTCAAACACTCAGCGTCTCAGTTTCACCTCAATCTTCCGTCTCCCTTCCCAGTCGCTGTGTTTGACCCTGAGAGGTGAATGTTACAAATTGCCTCTCCCTCCTGTTCCCTTATACTGACAGGAACCAGCTCCTGGCTCTGTTCAGCTGATCAGAGACATTGGAGAAAGTTTTCACCTTTTCACTGCACAATCCCCAGCGGCTCCCCGTTCAACTCCTTGGATTTGATTGGGATCTTTCAGCGGGAATAAAATCCACCCGATCCCACTGGGAATGAGCCCTTCCTGAAATTAAAGAGGATTTGGGACTCACCTCTTACTTTCCCACAATCTGATCGAACATTTTCCGCCTTTTCCCGGACAGATGTGTGAAGAGTAAAGTGGAAGTTTGCAGCTCCCTCCCACACTCAGACCTTTCACTTTCAGCTTTCAGAGTTCACTCATTGAGTGCTGCTCCCTCGCTTCCAGACGCTTGGTGCTCGGCTGCTCTCGGAGCGTTTGGCCTTGAAAAAGTAACTATTCTCCCCCAGGGTCAGAAAGCTGTCCCAGCGTCTGCGGCAGGACCTCTCCATTCCCTCATGATCCCTTCCCTCACTTTACTTCGTTCCCATCCCTTTTCCCTCACTTTCCACATCCCTCTCCTCTTTCACTACCCTCATCCTCTCACCATCCCCTCTGTCCCACTTCCAATCCCCTCCCCTCTTCATTCCCACTTCTCTCTCACCACCTTCTTCACTCCAATCCAGCTCCCTTCCCACTTGCCCCTCCTCTCTCCATCCCCCCTCCTTTCTCACCATCTTGCAGATTTCCCTCTGTCCCATTTCCATTCCCATCTTCCCTTCTCTCTCATGACCCTCTCCAGCTCCCTTCCCACTTGCCCCCCCATCCATCAACCCAACATCTGTCAGCACCCTCCCTAATTCCCTCTATTCTCTCTCCTCTGCCCACTCTACTCCTTCCCACTTCCTTGCCACACCCTTCACCTTCTCTCACCACCCCCCAATACTCCTCACTGTACCCCTTCTAACTTCTTTCCCCCTCACCTCAACACCATCCTCCACACTCCCCTGTATCCTCCCTCCTCCTGGTGTGAAATTGTTGAACTGAATGTTGTGTCCAGAAACCTATAAAGTGCTGAGCTGAAAGATGAGGCTTGGTTTATTGAGCTCACATTGAGCTTTACTGCATTGTGGTGATTCTGTAACAGTTGTATTTGAGATTTGGGTCCATTTATTACAGTTACACTTTATTTACACTTCCTGGAACATTGACTTGGTGGAGGTTGACTGAGGTCTCTTCCTGAAACCCACATGAATGTTTTCTTCACTCCTGGGATATGAGCGCCCTGGGTGGTCGGTACTTAATGCCCGTTCCTCGGAACAGGGACAGGTCATTCAGTCCTTGCACCTGTTCCACCATTCAGTGAGGTCATGGCTAATTTGAGCCCTAAATACATATGTTCTTTGGACAGTACCCCATAATAACTTAGCTTAACAAAAATATATCTCTCTCAGATTTAAAATAAACAACTGATCCAGCATCCACTACCATTTGTGGAAGAGCGTTCCAACCATCTCCCACCCTTTGTGTGTAGAAGTGCTTCCTCATTTCTCTCCTGAACGGTCTGGCCCTAATTCTCAGACTATGCCCCCTAGTTCTAGAATCCCTGACCAGTGGAAATAGTTTATCTTTAGTGACCCCATCTTTTCCTGTTAATATATCGTAGAGTCCCTACAGTGTGGAAGCAGGCTATTCGGCCCGTCGAGTTCACACCAACCCTCCGAAAAGCGTCCACCCAGACCCACAACCCTGTAACCCAGCATTTCCCATGGCCAGTCTACATAGCCTGCACATCCCTGGACACCATGGGCAATTCAGCATGGCCAATCCACAGCATACCTTTGGACTATTGGAAGAAAAATCACAAAGACTTCAATCATATCACCCATGAACCTTCTAAATTCTAGAGAAAAATGGCCTAATTTCTATAATCTGTCCTCATAATTAACCACTGAAGTCCAGTTATCATTTTTGCAAAACTACATTGTACTCCCTCCAACGCCAATACATCATCCCTAATGTGTGGTGCCCAGATTTGCTCGCAGTACTTTGAGTGGGGTCTAACCAGGGTATTGTATAACTGCAGCGTAATGTTTACGTTCTTGTAGTACAGTCCCTCGAGATATAAAGGCCGGCATTCCATCAGATTTCCTGTTATTTTCTGTGCCTGTTTGTGACATTTTATAGATCCATGCTCCAGAACCCACAAGCCTCTTTGGACATCCACTTCATACCATCCAGAAAGTACCATGATCTATCCTTTAGTTACAGTCACAGTCAGCATGACAATTATCATCCCAATTTCACGTTTCATTATGATACTTTTGCAGTTCACGTGTCATTGACCAGTTTAGCATTCGCATCATATTGTTATCGACCAGACTAAACCCACTTGAATTATTTTAAGAAAGTAGCCTAGATCCTAACTTTTTCTTATTTTAAAGGCAACTGAAAAGTGTACTGTTCCAGATGCAACTCAACTGGTGAAACTGTTTAACATTAAGCAAAACACAATTTATTAAACACTGTCATTAAAATACAGCAAAAGAAATAGGAATTTGGAATAACTTATTTATTAGAAAACTTAACAGAACAATAGATACAGTAACTAATGTCCTTTAGGGAAGGAAACTGCCATCCTTACCCTGTCTGGCCAATATGTGACTCCAGACCCACAGCAATGTGGTTGACTCTTAACTGCCATCTGGGCTAATGGGGATGGGTAATAAATACTGGCCTAGCCAGTGACGCCCTCATCCTGTGAATGAATTTTTAAAAATCAATTACTAATTAACTGCTCCAATATTGTAACACGCTGTAAACACACCCCTTGGCAAAAAGGCAAATTCAGAAACAGATTGTTTCACATGCAATCCAGCAGCAGAGAGAGAGAAAAAAATCTCAAGCAAAAACTCAGAGAAAGTATCAGCTAGGAGATATTTACTGCAGCTTCCAACCCTGTTGAGGGCCCAACAGTAACTGTTTAAAGCTAAACCTGAACAACTGCAAACACTAGAAATTCCGGTCTGTAAGAGCTGGCCACACCCAGCCAGGCTGCTTCTATTGTTCCAACTTTAAAAACAAAAGCCTAAAGCTTCACAAGCTGTTTACATTACCACAGACTGCTCGTTACTTCTAGTTCAACCTCTCAAAGAAACCAGGACAAAATACACCTGTTAAAGCCACAGCATCATCACACCACCCCCCCTTAAAAAAGAATGAACCATCAATATATAAAGATGGCTTCATTTTTATAAACCCTTAGTCTTACTCTATTTGTACGCTACAATGCATGTACATTACGTTGACACTTAGAATGCAAACATTTACTATGACAGTCTATTTCAGTCTATTTACTCCCGACATGGATTGTCTCCGCCTTTCTCATCAAAGTCACAACAACTCTTCGGCAATTACACTCTTTCGTCCTGCCGCATGTACCATTTTCAAATTGGACAGTTGCAGTAATAAACAGTCTGGAATTTTAGTCCTTAAATTTCTTCAAAAACTTGAAGCGGTTATGATCAGTATGTACAATTGTCTCAGAGACATTACAGGCAATACAAAATGTTGAAATGTTGTAACACTAACACCAAGCTCAAGGTTTCCTTCTCAATCATTTCTGTTGATAAGTGTTCAATTTTCTGTAATAATATTCCACAGGTCTTTACATCTTAGCATCGTCTTCTAGTAAGAGTACGGCACTGACGCCCACATCACTCACTTCGATAGCCACCTTGAATGGCTTTGCCTAATTAGGCGTGGATAATACTGGGGCAGTGGTTAACACAGCTTTCAGACTGTCAAATTCCATTTAACATTCCACGGTCCACTGCAATTTTCTGCACTGTTTCAATAAGTCATTCAGTGGAGCAACCACATTGCTAAAATTTGGTACAAATTTCCAATAAAACCCACTCAACCCCAGGAATCATAGTACTGCTCTCTTCATTGATGGTATGGGAAACTCCCTAAGAACCTTTGTTTTCACATTCCATGGGGCTACCTGTCCATGTCCGACAACATGGGCCAGGAACATGACTTGGGCTTTGGCAAATACACTCTTGGCCAGGTTTATCAGCAAGCCCATCTCCCAAAGTCGATCGAATAATTCTGATAAATGTTGCAAAGGTTCCTTCCATGTGTGACTAAAAATCACCAGCTCATTGATGTACACCACACAATTGGGTAATCCAGAAATGACTTTACTGGTTAGTCATGATATTAAAGTAAAGTACTGCAAGGTAGAAATCTGAAATATAAACAGTAAGTTCTGGGGAAACATCAGTAGGTCCAACAGTGTCTGTGGTCAGAGAAACAGAGTCCATGATGATTTTCCTTGTGAAATAACTACACAGGGGCCAGTATCCTGTCACCAAGTCAATCTTTATTTACATATGCACAGTACATGGGCTCTGACCAGCCAGCTCAGAGCTTGTCCTTAGAATGAAGACACTCTCTGAATCTCCTGCTTATATTTGTCAACCAGGGCTCCCTGATTGGCCCCAATCAGGGTCATATTCAATGAAATCCACCTCGTCCTCATTCCAATCACTACACTTTGGAAGATGTGTGATGGGGTGGAAGGTAGGACAGGTTAAGTAAGATTTTTATTTCGAATCATTTTGGATCTTTGAAAAGTCCAAATAGTTACAAAAAATCACGAAGAACTGAGGTTTCTTTTTTTAAATGGAGCTGTATAGGAGGACCCATGATGTGTTTCTCGAGTATTTATTTGTAGATGTAAACATTTATATTTCTAAAAATATACGTCAAAAAAAACAAAATAACCCCAAAAAACAAAAAAGGAGAGATTTTTCACAATCGCGAAGGAAGAGATTTTTTCCAACAGAGTTTGTGTTTTTTTCAAGTTTCGATCTGCAGAGATTTTTTTATGTTTTTTTAAAAATTACGTAAAATAGAATATACGCAAAGGAGAAGAGATTGTTTGTCTACAGAGCTAGAGGAGAGGTCTACACATGGACATCTCTGGAGAGAGTTTTTTTTATCGGAGATTGAAATTGGAATGTTGGTTTACTTGAGGAGCAGCTGTTTGTATAGTTAAGTGCTTGATTTCTTTTCATTATTTATATGTTTATGTATTTTTACTATTTTTGTGTGTTTACTACTAAATCTGTGGGTAAGGAAAGGTACTTTATTTTTATATATAAAGTGCTATTGAGAGCTTTTTAGGCTGAGTGTCACTGAGGGCATACACAAGACACAGAGTGTGATGACCTGCAGATTTGGCGAAGTAGTTACACAACGGTATCAGTCAGTGATGTGACCAGTGGGTGACTGTCAGGAAAGGTCAGAAGGCAGTTCAGAAGTCTCCTGCTGCTATTCCTCTCTCAAACAGATATTCCATTTTGGGTACTGTTGAAAGAGGTAGTCTCTCAGAAGAAAACAGAAGTGGCAGTCAGATATTGGGCATGAAGAATGAATCTTATGGTAAGCGAGGTTTGTCGAGATTTAAAAGAATAATTGTTATAGGAGACTCTCCTTATTAGGTTCAATGGATTGCCCATAGTGTCTGGGGATGTGCAGGCTAGGTGGGTTAGCCAAAGGAAATGCAGGATTACAGGGCTAAGGAAGGGGGGAAGTGGGTTTGGGTGGGATGCTCATGGACTCAATGGAACACATGGCCAACTTCCACATTGTGGGGATTCTATGGTTCTATGATTCTCCTGTCGAGCGCACAGACAGAAGATTCTGTGGCAGTGAGTGTAAATTTAGGATACTGTGTTGCTTTGCTGGTGCCAGCATTAAGGATGTCTCAAAATGTTTGAAACATATTGTCAAAGGGGAGAGTGAGAAGCCGGAATTTGTTGTACACATTGGTGGGAATGACATAATTAGGGAAAGAGTTAAGGCTTTGAAGAGTGAGTATAAGAGGTTAGGTAGAAAGTTAAAGAAACAAAACATCAAAAGTAATAATGTATCAGAGATAAAAGGTACTGCAGATGCTGGAGAATCCGAGATAACAAGCATGGGGCTGGATTTCTGATGAAGGGTTTAGGCCCGAAACGTCAAGTTTTCCTGCTCCTATGATGCTGCTTGACCTGCTGTGTTCATCCAGCCCCATGCTTGTTATCAAAAGTAATAATCTCTGGTTTACTTCCAGGATCAAATTCTAATGTGGGAAGGAATAAAACAATAGGGGAGATAAATCAATGGCTGAAGAGATGTGGTGATGTGCGGGGATTTGGGTTCTTGGATCATTCAGATCTCTTCTGGGACAGAAAAAAACCTGCTCAGAAAGGATGGATTTCACCTGAAATGGAAAGGGACCAGTTCCAGGCTGGGAGATTAGCTATTTCGGGAGCCTTTAAAATTTTAGAGAGATAGTGTGGGGGATTCCTAAGTAGGAGTGAAAATAGAAAAAAAAAATGATGATTTTGAATCAGAAAAGAGGAAGTTAATTAGAAAAGACAGACGACAGCAAGTCAGAGAATGTACTAATTAAACAGCATTTATTTCAATGCATGGCTGATGAACTCAGGTCATGTATGGGAACATGGGATTGGGATGTCATAGCTATTACAGAAACTTGGCTGAAGGAGGGATAGGACTGGCAGCTCAATGTTCTGAGTTTTAGATGTTATGGGAAGGATAGAAAGGGAGGCAAAAGAGGAGGCAGAATGGCATTTTTGATTGTAATTAGAGAAGATATTTATGAGGGATCATTTAGTGAAAATATATGGATTGAAATTAGAAATAAGAAAAGGATGATCAGCTTGATGGGATTGTAATATAGAACCCCTGTATTCAGAGGGAAATAGGGGATCAAAAATGTAGAGATCTCAGCTATATGTAAGAATATTAAGATTGTAAGAGCAGGGGATTTTAATTTTCCAAACACTAATTGATACTACAAAAGTGTTAAAGATTTTGATGGTGAAAAATTTGTTAAATGTGTGCAGTAAAATTTTCTTTATCAACATGCAAATGTTCCTTCTAAAAAAGATGCAAATTAGACATCCTCTTGAGAAATAAGGCAGGGCAAGTGACCAAAGCATGGCTGAGGGAACACTTTAAGACGAGAGATCATAATATTACTAGTTTTAAAAAGTTAAAGGAAAGGATAAGTCTTCAATCAAAGCTAAAGTTCTTGATTGGAGTAAGGCAAGTTTTACTGGTATGAAATGAGAACTTTCAGAAGTTGATTGGAGTAGACTGTTCGCAGGTAATGTGACGACTGACTCATTGAAGGCCTTCAAATTTGTGATAACAAGAGTTCAGAGGCATTATGTTCCAGTTAGTGTGAATGGCAAGGTTAGTAAGATTAGGGAACAATGGATGAAAAAGATTCATATGTTAGATATAAACAACTGCGATCAACTGAATTTCTTGAATAGTATAAGAAGTGTAGGAGCATTCTCTAAGATGGAAATCAGGAAGGCAAAGAGAGGATATGAGATAGCAATGGCAGGTAAGGTTTAAGATAAAGCAAAAAGATTCTGCAAATACATTAAGAACAAGAGAGCGATGAGAGAGAGAGTAGGGCCCCTTAAAGATCAATTAGGTTGTCTTTGTGCTCAACCTCAGGAGATGAGAGAGATATTAAATGAATGTTTTGCATCAGTTTTTTCCTGTTGAGAAAAATACAGAGGCTAGAGAACTCAGGGAAACAAATATTGATGTTTGAAAACTGTTCACGTTATAGAAGAGGAAGTGCTGGAGGTCTTAGAAAACATTGAGGTGGCTAGATCTCTGGCACTTGATCAAATGTATTCCAGGACGTTGTAGGAATTTAGGGAGGAAATTGCAGAGTCCCCAGCAGAAATATTTGTATCATCCATAAACACAGGTAAGGTGTCAGAGGACCGGAGGACGGCTTATGTTGTGCTATTGTTTAAGAAAGGCTGTAAGGAGAAGCCTGGGAACTATAGACCTGTGAATCTGACATTGGTGGTGGGTAACGTGTTGGAAATGATTCTGAAAGATCGGATTTACATGCATTTGGAGAAAACGATTGATTAGAGATAGTCAGCATTGTTTTTTCAGGGGAAAATTGTGACTCACAAACTTGATTAAGTTGTTTTAATGAAGCAACCAAAAAGTTAGATAAGGACAGAGCAGTAGATGTTATTTACTTAGCCTTTGACTAAGTTCTGCATGGTAAACTAATTAGTAAAGTCAGGTCACATGGGATTCTGGGTGAGCTTGCTAATTGGATACATAATTAGCTTAACGGCAGGAGAAAGAGAGTAATGGTGGAGGGTTGTTTTTTCAGACTGAAGGCCTGTGACTAGCTGTGTTCAATAGGGATCGGTGCTGGATCTACTTCCAGAAGTAGATTCTGGAATTGGTTCTGGAATTTACATAAATGATTTGGATGAGAATGTAGGAGGCATGGTTAGTGAGTTTGTGAATGATATCAGAATTGATGGTGTAGTGAACAGTGAAGAAAGTTATCTAAGATTACAAACAGATCTTGATCATTTGGCTCAATGGGCTGAGAAGTGGCAGATGGAGTTTAATTTGGATAAAAGTGAGGTATTGCATTTTGGCAAAACAAACAAGGGCAGGACTTTTACAATTAACGCCAGGGCCTTGTGTAGTGTTGCAGAACAGAGAGACCTAGAGGTTCAGGTACATAGTTCTTTTAAATTTACATCATAGGTAGACAGGTTGAGAAAGTGTTTAGTAAGCTTGCCTCCACTGCTCAGACCTCTGAGTATAAGTGTTGGGACATCATATTGAGGTCATACAGAACATTGGTGAGCCTCTTCTAAAATATTGTGTGCAGTTCTGGTCTCCCTGTTATACAAAGGACATTATTAACTGGAGAGGATTTAGAAAAGATTTACCAGGATGTTGCTGGTAAAGGAAGGTTTATAAAATAGACAAGAAAGTGTGGGACTTATTTCACTCGAGTATGGGAGGTTTCAGATGACCTTGTTGAGGCTTATAAAATCACAAGGGGCATAGATAAGGTGAATAACAAGGGTCTTTCCCTCGTGTGGGGGGATCAATGTTGGGACTGCAATTGTTTATAATGTACATAGAAGGTTTGGAGTCAGGGACCACGTGTATTGTGTCAAATTTGCAGATGATACTAAGATGATTGGTAGAGCGCAGTGTGCAGAGGACTTTGAAAGTTTGTGGAGGGATATAGATAGGTTAAGTGAGTGGGCAAAAGTCTGGCAGATGGGAGTAGAATTTTGATAAATGTGAAGTCATCCATTTTGGTAGGAATAACAGTAAAAGAGACTATTACTTGAACGGTAAAATGTTGCAGCAGGCTGCTGTGCAGGGGGACCTGAGTGTTCTTGTGCATGAATCGCAGAAGGTTGGTTTGCAGATACAGCAGGTAATTAAGAAGGCAAATGGAATTTTGTCCTTCGTTGCTAGAGGGATTGAGTTTAAAGCAGAGAAGTTATGCTGCAGCTGTATAGGGTGCTGGTGAGACCACACCTGGAGGACTGCACTCAGAGTACTGAAAAAAGATGTACTGGCACAGGAGGGGGTGCAGAGGAGATTCACTAAGTTGGTTCTGGAATTGAGAGGGTTGGTTTATGAGGTGAGACTGAATAGACTGCGATTATGTTCATTGGAATTTAGAAGAATGAAGGGGTGAAGATCCAATTCAAGAGCGAACTATACGGTAAATGAAAAAGCCCTGGGGAAAATTGATGTACAGAGAGATCTGGGTGTTCAGATCCATTGAACCCTGAAGGTGGCAACGCAGGTCGATAGAGTGGTCAAGAAGGCATACGGCATGCTTTCATTCATTGGATGGGGTATTGAGTGCAAGAACTGGCAGATCATGTTACAGTTGTATAGGACTTTGGTTCGACCACATTTGGAGTACTGCATACAGCTCTGGTCACCACAGTACCAAAAAGATGTGAATGCTTTGGAGAGGGTGCAGAGGAGGTTCACCGGGATGTTGCCTGGTATGGAGGGCACTAGCTGTGAAGAGAGGTTGAGTAGATTAGGATTATTTACATTAGAAAGACAGAGGTTGAGGGGAGACCTGATTGAGGTCTACAAAATCATGACAAGTATAGACAGGGTCGATAGCAAGAAGCTTTTTCCCAGAGTAGGGGACTCAATCACTAGGGGTCATAATTTCAAGGTGAGAGGGGAAAAGTTTAAGGGAGATATGCATGGAATGTTCTTTACGCAGAGGGTGGTGGGTGCCTGGAACGCGTTGCCAGCGGAGGTGGTAGAGGCGGGCACGATAGTGTCATTTAAGATGTATCTAGACAGATACATGAATGGGCAGGGAGCAGAGGGATACAGATCCTTGAAAAATAGGTGACAAGTTTAGATAGAGGATCAGCGCAGGCTTGGAGGGCCGAAGGGCCTGTCCCTGTGCTGTAATTTTCTTTGTTCTTTGTTCTTTGTATCTTATAGAAATATATAAAGTTATGAAGGGAATAGATAAGATAGAGGCATGGAGGTTGTTTCCACTGGCAGGTGAAATTAGAAATGGGGGCAGGGGCTCAAAATAAGGGGGACCAGATTTAGTACTGAATTGAGGAGAAACTTCTTCATCCAAAGCATTGTGAATCTGTGGAATTCCCTGCCCAGTGAAATAGTTGAGGCTTCCTCATTGAATGATTTTTAAAACTGAGGTAGACAATTTTTTGAACAGAAAAGGAATTGAGGGTTATGGTGAGAGAGTGGGTAAGTGGAACTGAGGCCACAAAAAGATCAGCCATGACCTTATTGAATGGCAGAGCGGGATCGAAGGGCCAGATGGCCTACTCCTGCTCCTGCTTTTTCTTATGTTCTTACGTTCCGTTAAAAATATGCTCCCTGGGTCCCTGTTATCCACCATGCTCATAATGTACTCATAGAATTCCAGTAAATTAGTTAGCATGACCTGCCTTTCATGAACCTATGCTGCGTCTACCTAATGAGACAATTTCTATCTAGATCTCATGCTATTTCTTCCTTGGTAATAGGTTCAAGCATTTTTCCCCACTACATAAGTTAAGTTAACCGGCCTATAGTTCCCCATCTTTTATCTGCCTTCTTTTTTTGACAGTGGTGTCACATTTGCTGTTTTCCAATCTGCTGGAACTGCTCCAGAGTTTTGGGAGGAGAAAGATATTAAAAGGAGATGAGGGACAACATTTTGTCTTCAGAGAGTGGTTCGTGTGTGAATGAACTTCCAAAGAAAGTGGTGGATGCAATACAGTTACAACATTTAAAAGACATTTGGGCAATTTCATAAATAGGAGAGGTCTGGAGGGATATGGGCCAGGCACAGGCAGGTGGGACTGGATTAGTTCGAGAATATGGTAGGGGTGGACCGGTCAGATGAAAGGGTCTGTTTCCATGCTGTATGATTCTATTTTAAAAAAAGCTGGTGATGCAAAACAAAACAACGTAGAATTGGAACAAAGAAAAAGACCCATGCATTGGAGATGGAAATGGAAATCATGGAATCATCACGAACAACATGTATTTAAAATGGAAAACTACTTATCAAAAATTGCTGATCTCGATGTTAAACCCGGAAGGATTTAAAAGATTATCGAAAGATGAGATGCAGTCCCTCGCATTTCCAACATATTTATCTTCATTGGAACACTGCAGAAAGCCAAAAACAGAAAGGTCAGACTAAGAGACAGTAGGAACTGCAGATGCTGGAGAATCTGAGATAACAAGGTGTAGAGATGGATGAACACAGCAGGCCAAGCAGCATCAGAGCAGCAGGAAGGCTGACATTTCGGGCCTACAGCCTTTCTTCGGAAATGGGGGAGGGGAAGTGGGTTCTGAAATAATAGGGAGAGAAGGGGAGGTGGATAGAAAATGGATGGAGGAGAAGATAGGTGGAGAGGAGACAGACAGGTCAAAGAGGCTGGGATGGAGCCAGTAAAGGTGAGTGTAGGTGGGGAGTTAGGGAGGAGATAGGTCAGTCCAGGGAGGACGGACAGGTCAAGGGGGTGGGATGAGGTTAGTAGGTAGGAGATGGGGGTGGGGCTTGAGGTGGGAGTAGGAGATAGGTGGGAGGAAGGACAGGTTAGGGAGGCGGGGACGAGCTGGGCTGGTTTTGAGATGCGGTAGGGGGAGGGGAGATTTTGAGGCTTGTGAAGTCCACATTGATACCATTGGGCTGCAGGGTTCCCAAGCGGATTATGAGTTGCTGTTCCTGCAACCTTCGGGTGGCATCGTTGTGGCATTGCAGGAGGCCCAGGATGGACATGTCGTCTGAGGAATGGGAGGGGGAGTTGAAATGGTTTGTGACTGGGAGGTGCAGTTGTCTAGTGTGAGCCGAGCGTAGGTGTTCTGCAAAGTGGTCCCCAAGCCTCCACTTGGTTTCCCCGATGTAGAGGAGGCCACAACGGGAACAGCGGATGCAGTATACCACATTGGCAGATGTGCAGGTGAACATCTGCTTGATGTGGAAAGTCTTCTTGGGGTCTGGGATGGGAGTAAGGGGGGAGGTGTAGGGGCAGGTGTAGCACTTCCTGCGGTTGCAGGGAAAAGTGCTGGGTGAGGTGGGGCTGGAGGGGAGTGTGATGCGGACAAGGGAGTCACAGAGAGAATGGTCCCTCCAGAAAGCAGATAAAGGTGGGGAGGGAAAAATGTCTTTGGTGGTGGGGTCGGTTTACAGATGGCGGAAGTGTCGGAGGATGATGTGTTGGATCTGGAGGTTGGTGGGGTGGAACGTGAGGACGAGGGGGATTCTGTTTTGGTTGTTATTGCGGGGAGGGGCTGTGAGGGATGAGTTGTAGGAAATGCAGGAGACAAGCTTGAGGGTGTTCTCGACCATTGAGGGGGTGAAGGTGCGGTCCTTGAAAAACGAGGACATCTGAGATGCATGGGAGTGGAATGCCTCATCCTGGGAGCAGATGCGACAGAGGCGAAGGATTCTATTAAGATGATTCCGTATACAGCTTTTGAATTTAAGTTTCCTGTTTTGCTGACAAGTTGAGTTGTTGCATCAAGAAATTACACCACATTTCTTCAACTGAGCAACATTTGATTTGAGAGGAATTAAGGGAAAACACTGCAAATCAGTTCTGAAGAAAAATCAAATTTGATTTGAAACATCAATTCTGTTTCTCTCTCCACAAATACTGTCAGACTTCTTGAGAATTTTCATTCTTTGACTTTAAATTTTAATTTGATTTGCTGGTATTGGAACAGGGAAATATGTTGCTGCAGTTGAAGCTTGGGGCTTTTTTCCCCTGGACCATCAGGGGCTGAAGGTGACCTTATCGAAGTTTAAAAAATCATGAGGGGCACGAATAGGGTGAATAGCCAAGGTCTTTTTCCCCAGGGTAAGGGAGTCCAAAACTCGAGGGCATATGTTCAAGGTGAGAGGGGAAAGATTTAAAAGGGACCTAAGGGGAAACTTATTCACGCAGAGGGACATGTGTGTATGGAATGAGCTGCCAGAGGAAGTGTTGGAGGCAGGTACAATCACAATCCTTAAAGGAAATCTGGATGGGTACATGAATGGGAAGAGTTCAGAGGGATATGGGACAAATGCTAGCAAATGGGGACGTTTCGAGCAGAAGAGATGTCACTGGACTCGAAGTCTTAACTCTGATTTTTATCTTTGATTCCCAGCATCCCCAGTATTTAACTCTGTTACCTCAGTTCTCTGCCTGCAGATGCTGCCGGTCCTGTTGAGGGCGAGGGGCATTTTCAGATTTGCAGCAAACCCAGAATTTTGATTGTGTAACAGCACCGTCTGTTGGATGTGAGATAATAGGAACTGCAGATGCTGGAGAATCCGAGATAACAAGGTGTGGAGCTGGATGAACACAGCAGGCCAAGCAGCATCAT